>APFE030260013.1:0-17858 GCA_000404065.3 Pinus taeda
GAAGTTCATTCCAGATCATCCAATATTTGCATCAAAAATATTGTTATTACAGTCAGTTGGTGAAGTTAAGAATGCATGCAGACATAATAGAGATATAAATTATTCTGATTGCCTGGAAGAAATTAAAAAATGTATTAGATATACATATGAGTACTTTGACGTTGCTGATTCAGTTTGGTGGGAGTCATTTTTCAATAATCAAAGTGATATCATTTCAACAACAACAAATGAAGATATACCTTTGAAAAATCCATCTATTTGGCCCCAAAATGTGTCGAATGAACATGAGGAGGTAAACATTGTTGAACAACAACAATCTCAAGGTATTATTAATTCTTCAGAGGCAGCGGAAAGAGAGATGTATATTGGTTCCAGAAGATCTCGTGCACAACATGAAGCCATGGAAGTCCTTTATAGGGGTTTAGTACAGGATATTAAGGAGGGTTGCATGATTGTAGTGCTAGCAGATGGAGATTCCAATGGCTATCCATTTTGGGTTGCTAAAGTTATAAAGGTCTTTACAGAAAATGAGGATGTTACAAGTGTTGAAGTACATTGGTATGCCACAAATACACGCCCATTCAATGGTGTGTATAAGTCAGAGATGGTAGTTGACAAAAAAAATGGCGGAAAAATAAAAAGAAAGGGTACAAATATAAATCGCCACCGCACAGACATTAAAATTGGAGGATGTTGACATACTTGTTTATGACTTCAATTTAACAAAGAGAGGAACTCTTCGCTTTAAGACGATAGAGATTCTAAAAAGGTTGTTACCAAAAGGAACAATGTTGACATGGGGGTCTGCTGAAACCAATCATAGATCTAGAAGAATTTTGAAACTTGAAATGTTGGGCATGTGTGTGGACTCAAATGGGGAACTAGTTGATGAAAGAGAAGAATATGGAACATCTTCGTCAGCATCCAGTCACTCATCTGAAGATGTGAATTCTAATGGTGTGCAAGAAAATATGAGTGATTTTGAATAATTGTTTAAGACAGTTTATATAATTGATGTATGCATCGTATCTTCAAATAAAATTAATTTCAGTTATGGTATGTGTTAAATGAGAAGTTATGAGGCATTTTTATGTTGTTGGATTATATGTCTTAATTATGATAAATTTTATTGTTTAAAATATTTACAATACAATATTAAATTAGAGATATAATGTATGTTTTATTCAATATACAAATAATGATTTTTGAATTCATTTAGTGATGTAATTTGTTCATAATGTCATGGTTTTTTAATTTTATAATTGAAAAAATTTCAATTTATTTTGTATCTAGCATGTTATGGTTGAAAACATGTTAAATTTATACTTAGGAAAGAAAAATGATATTCTACCAAAAACATTAATGTGTTTTTTTCCTCATAAACAATTTTGTTTGACACATAAAAATTTGGTTTTATTAGCATTTTTTTAAAATTTTGAAAATTGACCCTAAAAAAAAATCATTGTTCTAGTATCATCACTTACATTTTGAAGCTATATTTTGCATAAAATGTCATAGTAAATTTCGTAGTCACTGCCATTTTTAAAACATGTTCAAAATTGACGCCTAAAAAATATAAACATCGTTATAGTATACACACTTTTCATTTTTAGCACTATTTTTGATGTTTTTTTGGGGTTTTTTGGCCAGAGTTTCCGTTTTGAGTTTATAGCTCCCATTTCAAAATTTACATTGTTTAGTATAGATTTAATCTTTTTAATTTTATTAGTATTTACAAATTAAATATTGAAATTTATCTCAAAAATAGTTATGTCATTTTTGTTTTTTTTAATTAAATTGATTAACTAGGACAATCATATAAATTAAATGAATACTAAATATCAATAGAGATTAACCCATGATAAGCATCAAAACACCTACTTTATGTCACTTCTCACATTGCTAAAATTAAAAATATCATAAAATTAACAGGCAAATTAATTTATAAGTTAAACATATACACATTTAAAGAAATATGTAACCATGTTCTTAATCATGGAGGTTGGCCCCCATTTTATCATGGAGATTTTTAATTTGCAAATAGGCTTTGTTAGAGTACATAGGCCAATTCTGTCTTATCAATATTACATGCCCCAAAAACTATAATTCAGTTCATAGTTCATATAAAGTGAGTGGAGTTATGATTTTTTGGGCATGTGGTATTGATAACTCATGCTATTGACCCATGGTATTATAACAAATCTCATTCACAAATCAACAACCTTCAAAATAAAGTAGGGGTAAATCTCCATAGTTAATATTTTTGTTCCAATATTTTTAAAATGTATAAATGTTTAACTTAGATATTAATTCTTTTTATATCTGATAATTATTATTATAATTTAAAAGAAGGTTTTAACCCTTCTAGATCATATTTCTATATTATGTTGGCCTCTTCAAGCTATGACCTATAAATAACTCAATGTGGAAGCCATAAAGCATCGATCGAAAGTGAGAGTATGGAGATCTAACGTAGAGTAGAAGTGCGAGGAAAGTCTGAACTCTATGAGGCTAAGCATGAAAAAATCTAAAGATGAATTTTGAAGAAGACGTGTAGCCTGTGTAGGGAATTTGTCCAAAACAGAGTGTTGAAGTGTGTAATGAAGTTTATGAAGACGGTGTTGTTAGACACACGAGATAATGTTGTATGTCTAAGTTGAAGGGTGCATGTGTTTGAGGCGCACAGAGTTGGATAAGAAGTCACCAAAATTCAATGACCAGCAATGGGAACATTGAAGCTCAATACACGAATTTTATCAGTGAACTAAGTCTGAAGAATTTGTGAAATGCAAAGTGGAGTACAAAATGCAAAGAGTTAAATTGAATCAACATCAATCAGAGTAAAAATTAGAATTAATAGAAAGGATTGATGTCTCTTGTACGTTTGTTCCTACAAAATAGTTGAGGGGATTGGTGTCTCTTGTACATTTGTTCCTACAAAATAGATCAAGGGATTGGTGTCTATTGTAGGTTGGTGCCTACAAAATGGTACAAGGGATTGGTGTCTCCTACAGGTTGATGCCTATAAAATAGTTGACAGGATTGGATTCTCTTGTAGGTTGATGCCTACAAATTAATATAACAATAAGTTGGTGCCTGCAAGATCAATTATTCAAATAAATTTTGTGATTTTCTCCTTTTAATGGTTTCTATGTACATATGGTGTTCTCATGTGTTGCTTATGTGATTGATGCATTATATGGTTTGAATTGTTTTTAAATTGATAAATTGGCCATTACATTGATTCACTCTCGTCCCCTCCCAACCTCTCAGTATAATCTTAATTGCAATAGCTTGGCCATCATATCTCTCTTGAAATTATTAAGGTAGGTCTTCCAAAAATCAAGGTAATATTTAATCTTATGACTCCTCGATACCAAAAGGATATTCACAATTTCTTACACCGTGTTAGTTATTATCATCGTTTTATTTCAAATTTTACTAAAATAGCATCTTCATTATTCGCTTTACTTTTTAAAGATGTAGACCTTCGTTTGTATTAATCAGTGTCAAAATTCCTCTGAAGCTCCAAGAAAAAATTGTCAATCATGTGTATGTTAAGAGAGGAAAATTGGTCTCTTTTGGCTCACAAATCCTCAAATGCCTCAAATACAACTCTGTTGGTGTGATATTTCGACAAAAAGAGAAACAAGGATCTTATATTATTTATTTTAACAATGAAATATTTCACCTACTAAATTAAATTATATTATAACTAAAAAGAAATTCATTGCCATTGTTCATGCTATTAACAAATTTCATCATTATATAACTATCTATCCTATTTTTATGCACACTAAACATTCCCCCATAAAAAATTTGATGAATAAATCTATCACTACTAGCAAAGTCACTAGATGACTGTTATTGATATAGGAATTTGACATTACCATCCTTAATAAACATGGGAAGGAGAATGTTGTCTCTAGCTTTCTTTCTAGAGTTATGAATGAAAGGGATGTTTTTATCAAATATATTTGTAACATTTATTTACATTATCTATTAACATACCATGGTGTCATCATTACTATGGACAACATTATCTTGATTACTATGGATTTATGTTGTCATTATCTTGATTCGTATGACACATAATGTATAATATATATTTCGCACAAATATGTTGTATTTTCATTATTTAAAATCCATAATCTATTGTTTCTTCAACATTGATTATTTGTATTGGATCCCATTTAAATAGATTTAACACAAACAAATAAATAAATAAAAATAAAAACATTATTTAAAATCCATAATCTATTGTTTCTTCAACCAAATTGCACATGTTTGGTTGGTGCAAAGTTCAATACAAACCAACCAACGTTCTCCTCAAAGAGTGACAAGTTCTCATAGAACAAGAGTTATTGCTAGAGGAAGAACTTAAACTAGCACACTATAAATTTTCCCAAGCTCAAAAACAATTTTTTATTGGTCCGCCAATGCCACAAAATGTTTGGCCATGGTATAAATATTCCCATTATATGAGTAGTTCAGTTCAATGGCATTGTTGTAGTTGTGTTAAGAACATAGGTTGACCAAGTTAAAAAAAACACCAAGGAAACCCCCATTTATTAATTCCATGAGATTGAGATATGCTACGAACATGAGCTCGTGAGATTATAGATCTACAACCAAAAGATATTCTTCAAAAAGTTCTTCACCATATATGTTGCAAAGCATTAATCATAAATCAATGTATGAATTTTCAATCTAATTCTTCTTATTATCTTACCTGCAATGGCAAAGGCATGATTGAGATTGTACAATGACAAGGATCTATAAGGCAAAGTTCAAAGGAGCTTATATACTCAAATATTAAAACATGTGTGTTATAACATGTAAAGAATAATCAAGCTTACTCCATGATTTGGTTATCAAATTGTTTCAATCCTTGGCCAAGATCATTCCCACATCCCAAATACAAATCGATGCAACTCTCGGCCAAGGTCATTCCCACATCCCAAATACAAATCGATGCGACTCTCATTGTTACAAATTCAACACCAATTGTAAGAGTCTAGGTTAAGTTGTTGCAAACATCCCCATTTTGTCGTGATAAAATCCAAAAATTACAATTTTTGGGCCTAGACAATGTTTCCAATTTTTACAATATTTTGGTTTTCTAGACCCTTGTCGATTTAATCCCGATGTTGATGCTTGCAACATTTGTTTCAGTTAGTTCATATGCTCGTTTATTAAGAGTGAGGTTGCAAGGAAATTTTGAACCTGCTTGGAAATCTAGGGAATGGAAAAATCTTTGTGGACTACATCATGAATGCCAAATTTCATGTTTTCAAGATATGCATGAAACATTATTATATTCTTTCTCAAGTATGTATGGTTTCATTGATTTCATACACAATTACATTATTATCGTACACTATTTCTAATGTTCCACTAGCACCAACCTAGATCCATCTTAACCCTGGATCTATCAAGCGCATTTGATCCCTCTCAAGTTTTGATAGATATGGGGTTAAGATGGACCTAGGATAGTATTAATAGTAATCTTTTAATATTAATAGTAAATGTATTTTACATGGCATGATAACAAAATTAATATTTTCAAATATTATAATTTTGATGTAAAAATATTTGTCATTAAGGATTTTAATATATCCATATGATGTGGTTTTTCCTTTTAAAGGTTCATTTTACAAATATTAAATTAAAAATATATATTAAAAGATTTTAGAGCATGATTTTCTATTCTGTTTTGAATTGTATTGTAGTGTTTTTAATCTATATGGTAATTTTCATTTTTGTTTTGGGTCGACATTAATTTTTTCTATTTTTTTCTTATTTTATTGGAGACATGACATACTTACACGTCACTTACATATTGTGTTGTATAATGCATCTCTCAGAGCAACAAGTAATGGTTGAAATTGCGATCCTTGCTTATATTATAAGGTTTAGTGAAAACTTGTTGAAAGTAAAATGGCATGTTGCATTCTTAAATACGAAGAGCTAGTTGTACCACACATTAAAAAAGAAATATCATTTTTTGGTGACAATACAATTCTAGATATGCCTCAAATTTCAACAAGAGAGAGATTAAATACACCTTGACTACATGTGCAATTGTGTATATTTTTGGATGCTTGATTGCATATATTCTATGGCCAAAGTTTGAATATTTTAATTTGGCAAAAAAATAAGCACACAATGTTCACATGCTCCTAAAGTGCAATGGTCATTGCAACAATTCAGTGTATTGAACTCCTTTGAAATTTAACGTCTTTGTAAATTAGTAAAAAAAAAACAATTTCAATGCAGCAACGCACTCCACCCTTTAACTCTATAAGCAAGGGTAGGATATTCTTCAAGGCCCAACATGAGCTCATGATGTCGTTAGCATGAATTGAAACTAGGTGGGAATGATAACAATCATTCCACCCAACCACACCTAAGATAAACCCAATTGACATAAATTGGTGAAACTTATGTGTTGAGAATTAGGGTAGGGAAACATTTAATTCAATTCTCTTTACTTGATTACTACTTGTATAACTCTTCTTAGATTATCTTTTTCCATTATTTTTATTTATGTGCAATACATCAAATAGCAATCAAAACAATAAGAAGGGGAAAACCCGCAAACCTCACCTCATAGATTCTTCACTAGATGAGTAAAGAGCCCATGACCAACCTAGGACCAATGTTGCCTCACCTAGACCAAGACACAGTCATCCTCCTTCCTTGATTCTTTTGTCATCATCATGTTGCACCATGTCTCATCACTAATCATCATACTGAAGCATCGTCATCATTGATCATCATGTAGCACTGAGCACCACAATGATCATCATCGAGCCCTTACCATATGAACTAAAGTATGCCATGTCAACTATATCCAATCTGTATCATTGTGTTACCCATCCAAACTATATCACCCATCCAAATTTGCAGCACTGTGACTTCCATCTAAAATTGCAATATTGTGATGTATCTAAAGTTGCAGCATTGTCCTTTCTTTGTGATCCAAACCTGATTTTCCCATCCGAGAATCACAGAAGGAGGTTTGAACTTCTTGTTGTGTTATCCGAGCTCCTATGGTAACCCTTCCTGTAATAACCTCTGAAAAACTTAGAGAAACTATGAGCTTTCTATGTTCTGACAGCGAGGGTATACACTCCCTTATATAATTGTTGGGTCATACATTTGAGACGACCTTAACTATTGAACTGACGTGTCTATATATGCAAGCTGACGCATCACAATCATTCCTCCCAACCACACCCAAGATAAACCCAATTGACATAAATTGGTAAAACTTATGTGTTGAGAATTAGGGTAGGGCAACGTTTAATTCAATTATCTTTACTTGATTACTACTTGTGTAACTATTCTTAGATTATCTTTGTCCATTATTATTGTTTATGTGCAGTACATCAAATAGCAATCAAAACAATAAGAACAATGACACAGTGATTAGGCTACAAGCCAGGACTAAAACCCCTCATCTTGAAGGGAAAACCTGCAAACCTCTTACAATAGATTCTTCACTAGATGAGTACAAAGACCATGACCAACCTAAGAACAATGTTGCCTCACCTAGACCAAGACACAATCATCCTCCTTCCTTGATTTTTCTGTCATCATCATGTTGCACCATGTCTCATCATTGATTATCATACTGAAGCGTCATCATTATTGATCATCATGTAACACTGAGCAACATACTGATCATCATCGAGCCCTTGTCATATAAACTGAGATCTTATCTGAACTGAAGTATGCGATGTCAACTATCTATGATCTATATCACTGTGCTACCCATCTAAATTGTATCACCCATCCAAAGTTGTAGCATTGTGACCTCCATCTAAAATTGCAGTGTTGTGATCTATCCGAAGTTGTGACATTGTCCTTTCTCTGTGATCTGAACCCGATCTGCCCATCCGAGAATCACGAAAGGAGGTATGAACTTCTTGTTGCGTTATCTAAGCTCCTGTGGTAACCCTTCCTATAATAACCTCTAAAAAACTCATAGACACTGCAAGCTTTCTATGTTTTGACAACGAGGGTATACACCCCCTTGTATAATTGTTGGGCCTACCTGAACCATTGAACCGACGTGTCTATATATGCAAGCTGACATGTCACATTTGAGCATATATATATATTGGAGTCGACATGGAGCTTTTTTCTACACATGTTGACGTTGACTTAAGGATGATTGTGCTTGTCTATGCTGGTAATAAAAACTCCTTGCTTATGAAACCCATGATGCAAGTATTACAAAATACATTTTCTTATTGTCTTCTTCATTACATGAATTCATAATTAAAAGTCATTATGAAGACCGAACCTAGTTACATTCTACAACACTCCCTCTTAACTAGGGATGTATTCATAATGGCACTTGGTCATTCTCAATCTGAAGAATTTTTCTTAAAAGAGTCGGATTGGTAACCCATCTATATAACATCATATCAACCAGCATTGTCACAGTGCAAGGTTTTAATTAACAGCTCCATCTCAAAACGAGATCATGAGCTACAACGTTGGCGAGACAAATGGCTATAGACACCTTCATCATTGTCTCTCAATTTACATACCTACCCGGGTGTTCACTAAGTATGACCTTTTAGGACTATTCTTATCTTGGGTTTCCAACCCTCAAAGAATATCGGTCCTCTTGCCTACTCTTCTCTTGGATGCCCTACACATCCTCAAAGAGTATCAGATGCCAGATGATTACGCAATCCTCCATTTTGTCTTCCCAAGTGAAGACAAGAATGTTGTGTCTATCTCTCCCTCTAAACTAGGGAAGATATGCCCATTCCTGTAGAGGAATGTACCCAAGCTCCCTCTGATCAGGGACTTGCCCAAGCTCCCTCTTAATTAGGGACTTGTCAAAGCTCCCTCTCAATTGGAGATTCTCTTTTCATCAACAACTTCTTCATGGGTCCTTCAGCTACTTAATAAAAAAATTCCTTTATGCCATGAAATTCAGTCGAGCTTCTTCCTGGTAGGGCATTAGCCACTGATCACTTTCCTCCTTGGTTCGTCATGTCATTCCTTTCTTCATGGAAAGTGGTCTTCTTAGTACATATCCAAAACCTTCTTCATATGGCTACTTCTTTCAAGAATTTCCATTCACCACATGAATGCTAGTTGTACTTGCGCTTACAACTCTTGTTCCAGTAGCCCTACATGAACTCATCCAGAAATTATACAAGAAATCAAAACATAACATCAAATCAAATAGTACCTTACGAGATGGCTCTTCATCATGAAATCTTCGTGTATGTATCAGCATCCTACATACATGTTGACACATCTCCCAAAGATATCTATTGTCAAGGGCCTCCATCTTTTTCAAACTTTCATTAGAGTCTTCATATCTTTCCAGAAGATTTCCTAGTCAAATCTTATCAATCTTTTAGATGTTAATTGCCTTCATCATGGTTGCATATCTCACGATCTCTTCCTTTAATCTTCACACATTCTTTTCCAAGGAGCTTCCAATCAAAGTTTCTTAATTGTAGTCAACCACCTCATACCTCATATGAAGACATATTATGTTGATTTCATCTAGTGTGATTCATGCCTTTCGGCAACCTAT
Organism: Pinus taeda; assembly: GCA_000404065.3. Classification (NCBI taxonomy): domain Eukaryota; kingdom Viridiplantae; phylum Streptophyta; class Pinopsida; order Pinales; family Pinaceae; genus Pinus; species Pinus taeda. Next base: position 9,575 of record APFE030260013.1, read on the forward strand.
TATAGGAGGAGATCCCTTTTTCCTTCGATCATGCTTCTTCAAGATAGCAGTGATCCATGTTACTTGCAACCATACGACATGACATTATAATATTAAATACAAGCATACATACTTCATTTTACCTTTAGGTCATCTATGCTTCTTCCAACAACTTTCTTGATTGAAGTGTCTTCAAGCCCTGATTTGCTTCGTCTCTTATGTCATCATACCATCATCCATGAATTCCACAAGTTGGAGTTTCTGATGAAACACTTTCTTCCTCTCTAAAATAATGAACCCTCCAATGAAAATTTCATCAAAGAATCTTAAGGATCTTACATATCTCTATCTAGCAGATGTTTCCTTTTTGACTTGATGTATGATGAGCCTTGTCTTGGATGACTTCTTTCTTACCTTCAATGTCCAATGAGGTTCCCAGGAGCTATGTCCTCCATGCTTGACTGCCATGAATCTTGTTCCTTTTGTCCTTCATGATTCCCGTGGTGATGTCACGAGCTCTTGCTTCCAATGCTTCCATGATGTCGTAATGCATCTTATTATTTATCATGGTCATATCCATAACAAAATATGTAGGGGATTATGATAAGACCCTTTTATGAAGGAGACCATCTCAAACATAGTACAAATTTGTCACTCCTTCCCTTGGTTTTTTTCTCCAACTTCCTCCATCTTTTCGATTATATGAGATTGTTTATTTTGAGGACCAAACTTCCCTTTCCTTTCTATGAATGTTTGAGTCCTTTAGCCTTTAACACTTTTGCCCACAACTTGTCCTTTTTCCATCTTGCATAGGTACCACAAGTTGTTAAATGAGGTAACTTTCTTGTCCCAAGGATACTTGTCACCTTGCTCATCAATTAGTGCATTTAAGAACAATTATCTTCTTATCATATTTCTCAAATCTCCCAATTGAGATCTTATGAAGATATCCCTTCATTCTTTGATACCTTCAATTTCGTGTAGATCAGGTCTAAGAGATATGACCACCTTTAATGCATTTTCAGAGAATATATCTTCTATAATTTCATATATCTCTTGATGACTCCTCTCCTGGTACAAAGGGATGAGAGGACCTTTGACTTATGTCATAAGAATCCTATGAGTCCCTTGATCCTTTTCCATGCATTCAAACAATGCTTGACCTTAAGAGACTTCTCCATAGATATCAATGACTTCTCTTTCGAGGAATATATCTATCCTCCTCTCTCATGCAAGGAACTTTGATGACCCAACTAGTTTATAGATCTCCTTGCAAACACGAAGTCATTTAACCAAACTTGATTATAGAATGAAAGATACTTACTTCGCAAGAGAAGATAGAATCTTCACCTTGATCACGTTGAAGATGCATTGATGCTTCTTCTGGGTGATCTTGGAGTTGATGTGATTTTATTATAGATCCTTGTGGTCTTGTTATAATGCTCCTTGCTGGTGTAGAATCCTAGATACTTTAACTTGTAGATCCTTGCTTGATTTGCCTAGCGTGAACAACTAAAATCCCTTTTCAAAGATCTCCTTTGAGACCTTCTTGCATTGTCCAGCGCTAAGCACTGAAACTACTCCAAACTATAAGTTATTGAGATCACTGTGGTATGACAGAGATTGTAATCACACCAAATTTGTGGCTAGCATTGTGGTTATTTCAAGACTGAATAGAGAGATTGAATTAGCACCGAGACTAAGAGAGGTACCTAAAAATGCCTTTTCTTCTTTTCATTGTTATTCGAGTTCTAAGCACTAGCATCAAGACTTCATTTTGACTGAGATCAAGTGTGGGAGAATGTGATCATCCCTGAATTGTAGGTTTGTAATCAATATCCGAAGATTTTAGAAGGGAGTCTGAATCCGAGCCTGAGGTAAACTATCCGAGCCATGTGTGATCTGTGGAAGGTAAAAGGACTATGGGTAGTATGTCACCTGACTGGAACCTGAGATTGTAGTGATATCACCAATTGAAAACTTCAAGTATCTATTTGAGTTGTTCCGTTGTATGGCTTATTCTAAATTGTCTCACTTATCTCTATGGTAAATCCATTCGACACAATTCTTCATTCTAAACTGTGGACCAATCCTTGAGAGTTGTTGTAACCATAACTTGGATGCCCTTAGTTTGACTATAACCATTGCTCTGATACCATGCTGAGAATTAGCGTAGGGCAACATTTAATTCAATTCTCTTTAGTTTATTACTACTTGTGTAACTATTCTTAGATTATCTTTGTCCAATATTATTATTTATGTGCATTACATCAAAACAATAAGAACAGTGACAGTGATTAGGCTACAAGCCAGGGCTAAAACCCCTCTTGAGGGGAAAACCCTCAATCCTCTTCTCGTAGATTCTTCACTAGATGAGTACAAATACCATGACCAACCTAAGACCGATGCTGCTTCACCTAGACCAAAACACAATCATCCTCCTTCCTTGATTCTTTTGTCATCATCGTGTTGCACCATGTCTCATCATTGATCATCATACTGAAGCATCATCATCTTTGATCATCATCATCTTTGATCATCATGTAACATTGAGCACCATATTGATCATCATCAAGCCCTTATCATATAGACTGAGATCTTATCTGAACTGAAGTATGCCATCTCAACTATATCTAATCATTTATCACCGTGTTACCCATCTGAATTGTATCACCCATCCAAAGTTGCAGCACTATCTTTTCTCTGTGATCCAAACCTAATCTGCCCATCCAAGAATTACAAAAGGAGCTCTAAATTTCTTAATGTGTTATCTGAGCTCCTGTGGTAACCCTTCCTATAATAGCCTCCAAAAAACTGAGATAGCCTCCAAAAAACTGAGAGAAATTGCAAGCTTTCTATATTCTAACAGCGAGGGCATACACTCCCTTGTATTATTTTTGGGTCATACATTTGCGCCAGCTCGAACTATTGAGCTAATGTGGAGCTTCTTTCTACACATGTTGAAGTTGGCTTAAGGATCATTGTGTTTGTATATTCTAGAGGACTTTTACAAGAGTAGCAACACTTCATATACATGACTTTGAATTATACATTTATGACAATATGACAAATCCCTAAAGACATCAAGAAGAAGTCTTTGACCTATAATAAAAACTCCTTGTTAATGACCAAAATACATTTTATTATTTTTGTCTACTACATTACATGAATTCATAATTACAAGTAATTATGAAAACCGAACCTAGTTACATTCTACAACATTATGTGTTATTTGAAATATTTGACGTTAAGTGGCAAAATGTAAATCCTTCAAATGCAACATTTCTTTGATCAATTCATTGAATTGTTAAAAATATCAAGTTGTGATCTTTTTCAAAAATCAATCGTGAAAAACATACTCGTCTAGAATTGAATAAAGAGGTCCAAAGAGTCGTTAAAAGTGAATCATTATAAAAATCAAAAATTTAAGTGCATTCTCCATAGCCCCGGACACCACCAGCATGACGAAAATCACGCGAGTGTGATATAAAAGAAACTGTGCAAACAAGCATACAAGCATGACGAAAATCAACTGTGCAAACAAGCATACAAGCATGACGAAAATCACGCGAGTGTGATATAACAGAAGCTTGTGCAAACAAGCATACAGAGTGACAATTAATAATAGGCAATGGAAAGCATTTGCAAAATGCTAATAAAAAAAGCAAAGAATTGAAAGACTCCTTACATGAACTACGTACCTGGGTTATTAAATCAAAATTGATGAAAAGGATAATATGATTGAAGATTTTGAACTAAAATTAAATCAAAAAGAAAAACAAATTGAGAATATGTTTCATCTGGATATAGAAATTATCAAATCCATGTACTATAAATTGATATCATGAAATTAAAACAACACTAGAAATAGTGTTTTCTTTTAAAATTCAAAATACAATTCCATAGTATAAACGGTTGAATTAATAACAATGTGCATGAAACATATACAAACTTATTTTGGTTCATGCCGTACATAAAACACAAACTTATTTTGTTTCATGCTGTCCATAAATAGAGGTTTAAGCAACTGAAATCTTGACCTGGCCCCGGCAAACAACAACAACTAGAGAAATTTAACATGGATATAGCTCTCTTGTTAGATCAATGTATATGAGGTAATGTCTCTTGTAAGATCAACGGATACAAGGTAATGGTTGAAACCTTCCCATACAAATCTGTTCAAGATGTCATCTCAGTTAAACAATCTAATGGTTGTTAAGATCCCAATTGTGCTTTTGTTCAGTAATCTGTAATTTGCTAGATGCTAAATTGCCAGGGTGTTGGGTACAAGGAAATTTTAACAGCTATCACTTAATCTCAAGTAGCAATTACATTCAACAGATAGCACGACAATGTAGAAACTCATTATAAAATTTCTTCAATAGAGAGGGACCCCTCAACACACCAAAAAAAACATTATTTTTTAGAAATATAAAATTTCGAAAGTTGTTTGGAGTAATATCTCGCAATTCATAGTTGTTTCTAGTAAAGGATTCTCCTGGATCATAAGGACCTCCACGTGTTTGAAGACTTTAAGGAGATTATTTTCACTTGTCTATTTGCAATGTAGCAAATGCAATATTGGTATGTATCTGATTTGGTGGACTGTTGTCAATGTTCCAATGACGCTATGCATAATCTTCAAGAGAAATCTTTAAAAAATATCTTGCTCGAGACCTGACATAAGATTGGTTTCTTATAAAATCTCAGACACTATGCAATTGTTATTGAGATTCAAGTTGACCTTTTACAAACTCAAATTTTATTATAACTAAAAAGAATTCATTGTCATTGTTCATGGTATTATACAAATCTGAGGAAACAGAAAAAATGAAAAGCTACTGAAACAACAGATGATGGAATTCCTAAATCTATCAAATTAGCCTCCTCCAGCCTTCAACGTTGCATATAAATGCAAGGTGCTTCCTCCTCATTTTGGCTTCTCATCTCATTCATCTTTCTCTCTCTCATATTGATTGAGTACAGATTTCTCGGCCTCTCTCCCTCCACAAGTGTGAAAGGAAGACTGTCTTTTGTAGTTCCTGCATTGACCAAAATTTCAAGACGCTGAAATTTCAGAAAACTGAAATTTCAGAAGGCTGACTTTGGCTAGCGTTAACCCTGTTTGACTTCAGTTTTGTGAGGGAAACCTCTGGGCAAGTCGTTGTTCTGGGCACAAAAGCCGAGGCAGTTTGACCCCTGCGTTGACCAATATTGACTGCCCTAATTCAGGTTGATGCGTTGACTTTTGTTGACTAAATTTGACTAGTTATTTTTTAACTGTTTTGGGCTGCATTATCTTGTTGTTGGAGACCAAGTTGATCGAGCTGTTTTGGAGGTCAAATTCAGCCCTATTGACCAGCGTTGACTTTTTGGTTAGGGCTTTCTGTTTTTGTTGTTTTGATTGATCAGTTTGAACAAGTGAATATTGCAAATTGTACTCTCTCTCTTTCTGCTGAACTTCTGAAGAATTATAAGAAGAATTGATCAAGGGTTTCCCCACATTAGGGTTTGTCCCTAGCTAGTGCCATATCTTGTGTCCTCTTATGTTGGGTTGTCTTCTACTATTATTGTTTATGTTCTATCTGCATTTTACTATCATGTTGATGTGATTGCTATACTGGATATGGTATTGGGCTAATAAAGAAAATCAAAGTAAAATCACTCTAAGCATAATGCATACCATTGTTATCCTAAATTAACATGGTATCAGAGCTGAGGTGAAGACAAAGCCCAAGCAAGAGTGAAGAGCAATCACTAAGAAGAGCAATCATTGATCAAGAACAAGTTGAAGGATACAAAGAAAGGAAAAGGTAAGGATATTCAATCCTACTTCGTCATGATTACCGAGATAAAAAATGATCTTTCGATTGGTGAAGCTATCGCTGACAAGGAGCTCACTTGCGTTGCCCTTGGAGTTCTTCCTCCCGAATGGCATGTGTTCAACACTACTATTCTCAATAATGACAGAATTCTAGGTTTTGAAGAATCGTTGACTAGATGTTCTCAAGAAGAAACAAGGATGATGGAATTGGAGATGCCTTCGAATAGGAATAATCCTACAGCATTCTCTGCTCATGCCAAGAGGAAGAACAATGCAGGTTTAAAGAAGCAAAGTCAAGGAAGACCGGGATTCAAAAATGAAAAGAAGGGAAGATGCTTCGTTTGCATCAAGTTTGGTCACTATCCCAGGGAGTGCCCAAGTAGAAGGAACACATCTCATGATGATGATCACAATCATTCCAGGGGCAACAACAACAATCAAAGGAATGGCAGGTTCAACAACAAAGGGAAAAGAAATGCTTCCACTACTCAACTTGTAAATGATCGAGCTTCTAAAAGAACAAGAAACTCCATGTATGATGAGTCTAATGTTGTAAATTCTACGCAAAAGGAATTTTATCTTATATCTACCCTCTCTACTACCACTCCTCCGAATACTTTGGGAAATTGATTGATTGATAGTAGTGCCTCAAGACACTTCACCGGCTACAAGGAAGCTCTTTCAAATCTAATAGAGAAGGAAACAAATTTGGAAATTATCCTTGGAAACAATGCCACCTATCGCGTGAAGGGAGTTGGGAATGTTACCCTTCAATTGAATCAAAGTAACACCGTTCATTTTCAAGAAGTACTATATGTACTTGATCTAAAGAAGAATCTAGTGTCTATCTCGGCGATGGAAGACAAAGGATTCAAGGTGGCATTCATTGATGGAAATCTACGTGTGTGGAAAATAAATTTCAAAAAAACATTTACTCTTAGATTCAAGGTTGACAGTTTATATCAAGTTGGAAGAAGTCCACTAAGAGCCATGTCTTGCGACACATCTCTTCAATCTGAACTATGGCACCGGAGGTTTACTCATCTTCACTATAAAGCTCTACCCGATGCAATGAAGATGGTTACAAGTATGCCCAAATTCAAAATAGAGCATGAAAGTGTATGTCAGGGATGTGCTGAGGGCAAACATACAAGGGACCATTCCCCTCAAGTGATAGCAAGACCATAAACATTTTGCAATTGATTCATTCTGATCTATCTGGTATGTTGCATGTGACATCATTAGGAGGATATTTATATTATGTTGTCTTTGTGGATGACTTCTCTCGCAAAACTTGGATATATTTCTTGAAGAAGAAGGAAAAAATATGCTCATGGTTCCTTGCCTTCAAAGCCTTGGTGGAAAATCAAACAGGGAAGAAGATCAAGATATTGAGGACCGATAATGGAACCGAGTATGAGTCAAATGAATTCAATGACTATTGCAGGGAAGTTGGCATTAAAATGAAAACTATTATTGCATATACTCCTGAGCAAAATGGTGTTGCTGAAAGGAAGAATCGTTCCATTATAGAAGCCACTCGTGCCATGCTTCATGATCAAAGACTTCCAAAGTTCCTATTGGGAGACGCTGCCAACACTGCTATGTACGTTCAAAATCAATGCCCTCATCAAGCATTGGACTCCAAAACACATGAAGAAGTTTTCACTGGTAAGAAACCTGATGTTTCTCATTTTAAAATTTTTGGTAGTCCTAAATACTTTCATTTGCCGAAAGAAAAGAGAAATAAATTGGAGGCATCTGGAAAGAAGAAACTTTTGTGGGCTATAGTGAAACTTCTAAGGTATATAAAATCTATGTGCCTTGTCAAAGAAAAGTAGAGTTGAGTCATGATGTCACCTTCGATGAAGATGCTGCCCTAAGGAAGATTAGCAACCTTCCTATTTCAAGGAAGGACAAAGAAGCGGATGCAGGAAATCAGGGAGATTCGTTGTTATAAAACTAGCTCAAAAAAAGATAGAAAAGATAGATCAACGCCTTAGAATTCAGCCTCTTCGAGGAGACAACCTCCTTTACATTACATAAATGAACAATTCTTGAATGATACAAATGAAAAGACCTCCTTTCTATATATAGGAGTCTAAGGGGTCATAACATAATCAAAGCCAACATAACAATAATAATGTAAGGGCACAATAATAACAATAGTGGGCTTCTATGGGGCACAATAGTAACAATATGGGCACTACATGGGTACATCAATATAATAAGTGGGTTGTACTAATAACAATAAGGGGTTACACTTGTATTATAGGGGCCTAACATGCCCCTCTCCTTCAAAAAGCGTTGTCCTCAACGCTTGAGTAGTTCTTGATGCTTCCGTATAAAATTATTGTCCTCCCATGTGGAATCTTCAGCTGGTAAGTTCTTCCACTTGATGAGATACTCTGAAATTGATTTCGTAGCTGTCGGGTTCTTGTTTCTGTGACGGCTCCAGGTTCCAATATGATTTTTCCTTCC
>APFE030260020.1:0-10679 GCA_000404065.3 Pinus taeda
TAATATCACCAACATCCACCTTCAAAAGTCGCATTTTGGCAGAGATGCACTCATCTCCCATTGCAGGACATTCGTGCTTTCAGAAGACATATGCTCGCACTAGAAGATCATTTTTCTGGACAGGCATGAAAAAGGACATCCTTACCTTCGTAACTGAATGCGAGGTTTGTCAACGCCACAAAGGGGAAACAGTCAACACACCAGGAACCTTACAACCATTGCCCATTCTGGCATCCATTTGGACAGAAGTTTCTATGGATTTCATTACAGGTTTTCCAAAGTCAGGGAACAAGTCAGTCATCATGGTGGTTGTGGACCGATTGTCGAAGTATGCTCATTTCTGCGCTCTCCCCCACCCGTTTACACCCACCTTGGTTGCTCAAACTTTCATGGATCAGATCTTCAATTTGCATGGCATGCCCATTTCTATTGTGTTCGACCGCGACCCGATCTTCACCAGCAATTTTTGGCAGGAACTCTTCAGAATACAAGGCACGCAACTAAAACTCAGTACTTCCTACCATCCGCAAACAGATGATCAAACTGAAGCAGTCAACAAATGTCTAGAAACCTACCTTAGGTGTTTTACTTCAGAAAAACAACACCTTTGGGTACAGTGGCTACCTCTGGCTGAATGGTTGTATAACACCAACTATCATGCCACCACCAAAATGACTCCCTATGAAGCAGTATCTGGTCAACTCCCGCCTTCACCACTTCGTATCTCAAGGGATGCTCAAAAGTCCAAGTAGTGGATCAACTCCTACAACACCACGCAACTATGCTCGCCCATCTTCGAGAGAATCTTCATCAAGCTCAGAACCGCATGAAGCAACAGGTAGACTAGCATCGCTCAGAGCGCCAATTTCAAGAAGGGGATCAGGTCTTTTTACGGCTCCAACCATATAAACAAACATCACTCAAAGACAAGGGATGTCAGAAACTCTCTCCCAAATTCTATGGACCATATCAAGTACTTCAGCGCATTGGAGAAGTGGCCTACAAGTTGGCTTTTCCACCTACTGCAAAAATCCATCCAGTTTTTCATGTCTCATGACTCAAGAAAGTGATTGGGAACAATTGCATAATTCAGACTAGTCCCGGAATTGGATGAAGAAGGGTCCATCTGGCTTCAAATAGAACAGGTCCTTGACACACGAGTCAAGCAACTGCGCGGCCGCATGATTAAGGAATTCCTAGTCAAATGGAAAGACACCTCTCCAGAAGATGCAACTTGGGAGCCAGCCACTATTCTACAGCAGTTTCCGCAGCTTCAGCCTTGAGGACAAGGCTAGTCTTAAGGGGGTGGGCATGTTAGGGTCCCACCCTAACCCCCTTAATCTTGGAATCAATTTTAGAAAGCCCCAACTCTCTCTAATTGTGGCTATGAAGTCCTTCAACAAGAGCTCTTCTTGCGAAATGTTCAACAATTGTTTACCTATGAAATCCTAAAGCATAATCTTGAACACTACATCCCTTCCTCTACCTAAAGTGTTGACATTGTATTGTTGCTCTCCTTCATGTTGGAATTATTAACTCCTACTTGTCTTATGTGATGTTTGCTCACATGAAAGGTTGTGGTTGTTATTGTATTGGTCAATATGAGGTAGAGTTTATTCTGAGTGAAAAGTTTGCTTCCAAGTTTTAGGAGGTTGTTAGATCTAGTTGAAAGTAAGAGATTCTTCCTAGTTGGCTCCTATTTTGGTGTTGGGATATTCTTTCAATAATACATTGTTGTGACAAGAAAGTATAGCTTGATGTATTTATATGTGTACAATTATTTTGTTAAATAGTACACTCAACCTAGCTTTTGATTTGTCTTGAAACTATATCTATTCTCCATTTTGTTAACATGGTACCAAAGCCTATTATGGGACCAAAAACTTGTATATAAGTCATTATGTGTGTTAATATGAGGTGTGTCACCAAGAAAAGGTGCATTTGTTGCATTGTTTAATTCTTGGAATGTTGATGACATTGGTTGCACATCTAGGGGGAGTTCATCAAGATGTTACATAAGTTCAAGTAGACTAACTATTACAACAAGAGGTTACATGAGTTCTACTAGACTAACTATTGCAACAATTAAGTACCCATGCATTTTATTGAATAATAATTCCATTCTATAGACTTCTATAACTAGGTGATTTCTAGAAAAAGAAAAAAATTTCGTTGATAAAAGTATCTTCAATTTCTGAAGTAGCAATGTAGCAAAGGAATAAACATTGATAAAGACCTACTCAATATAAATTGAAATGTATACTAGTTAAAAGGAACTATTGGAATTATTGAGTCCTAGTTCTCTTGTGTGATACTCTATCACGCTAAAATTGTGGCCTGTCGAATAGCATAATATGCACGTGCATATTAAGGTATTGCTTAATTAAACCTAATGTTTTTCTATAGTGAGATTTATCTTCACGACACTATCTAGATTCATCATTCCTAACGGAATCTGAAGATGTGTCCCTCCCCTCCACACACTCCCCTCATTTTATTAAGCCGGAGGCTTTTCTTTACACATTGTTGCACATGCTAGTATTTTATTAAGCCGAAGGCTTTTCTTTACACATTGGTGCACATGCTAGTATATTTAGAAGAAGTGTATTATTCTTTTTTTTTAAATAGTACACTTAATGTTTGGTTCGTCTAGAAACCATATCTACTATCCATTTATATCTACTATCCATTTTGGTTAACACTTCAGACCCAACAATAAAATAGCGTTGGGCTTCAGCGGTTTCTTGAAATGGTCCCACTCTACCTTACCTATTTTATGGGATTGCACATAGCTTTCCCAAGACCAAGTTATGCTCTATCATTTTCAGCCAATGAAATCAAAATCTTTTCTCGTCGCTGATACATGGACGCCAAAGTAAATTTTTCACTGCTTCAACTTTCAACTCTGCCATCATAAGGCTAACACTCTCGCTTGACCTCAACCGAAGGTCTGGAAGAACCACTATACTGCCTAAGTGGTTCATAAAATTTGGAAGACAGTTTCATGTTGCTTACCTTTCCCTTTCTAAGTTAGGTTCTCAGCTTCTGCAAATGGAATTTTCAGCTCTTCAATTTTGGTACTTTTCTCCAAACGAGCCAAACGAACAATGGGTTCAATTTCTTGACCAACACATTCAACAACCAGCTCTCCCACTCCCCTTCTGGCCATGCTGAATGGCTTCCAGGATCTTGATTCTTCCATCGGTTGTTATCGCTTATTAAGCCTTCTTGTAACGGTTCTTTTAATTCCTTGTATTGTCTTCGAGTAAGAGGCATATATGATAAAACCCAGGCAAGACAGGCTCTAAGACCAACCAATCTCTTATTACAGAGGCAACAACAGATTCTCCATAATCTGATCTGCTTTTACAGAGGCAATGAAAGGATCCTCACATATGTATTGTCACTCCGTACTGATACCATTTTACAGATAGTGAACTGAACTGAACTGAATGACAAGGAGCTAACTGAAATTAGCCTGATTAATAGCAGATGTGAATTACTAATATGTTTTCCGTCGTGACTAAGTTTATTAAATATTTCACCAAGACACCTCTGTTCATATTAAATATTTCACCAAGACACCTCTGTTCATAAATAAGAGAAAACTATGCAACATGTTGGCATTAATTAGCTGCAATCAATAAAAACTTAGTACACTAACAACGGAATGAAACAGAATGCAGAACACAGGTAACCATGCAAGGACACACAAACTTATGTGGAGAAAACCCTCCTGTCTATAAAAACTCCACAGCACCAAAAAGTACAAACATTTTTTAAATGTCCAATCTAAAGTATGCCTTACAACCTGTTGCTACAGACTTACAGTGGGATAGAACCAGCTACTGTTTCTATGTGCACGGTAACAAACACACATCTTTTGAGCCCAGCAAAACAACGATGAACAGAACAAATGATTTGCAACTTTTACAAAGATATCACTCCTATTGCACGAAATAAAAAAGCTTTCATATTCTTTCTATAGCCCATTACAGGCTTAAAAAGCTTTTATGTTAAGGATTCTTTTATATACAAATGCAATAGGATGAAGGTGAGAAATAAAATCGAACGATAGAAAGGTAAACCGGTATACCCTTAAAATGTGGTTTATATCGTCTTTGTGGCAACATTGAAATACTATTTTGCTGGTAAGGTAAATTTATAGGCTAAAAACAAAATCTTCTCATATATTATGGGTTTATTCAATGAATTTCTAATATAGTACGTGTATTCATGGTATAGTTATATTAAACAATATTTTTAATTTGACTACATATTGGAAGAAACTCAATATATCTTCTTAATTTAAAAAGTCCTTATTTTCACTAGATATTGTAGGTATCCATTTTTCATATTCTTTCTATAGCCTATTACAAGCTTCAAAAAGCTTTTATGTTAATGATTCTTTTATATTCAAATGCAATAGGATGAAGGTGAGAAATAAAATCAAAGGATAGAAAGGTAAACCGGTATACCTTAAAATGTGTCGTTTATATAGTCTTTGTGGCCAACATTGAGAATATGTTTTTACTTGTAAGCTAAAAACAAATAATTTTTTTTCTAAATTTATATGCTAAAAACAATTACCTTAAAATGTGTCGTTTATATAGTCTTTGTGGCCAACATTGAGAATATGTTTTTACTTGTAAGCTAAAAACAAATAATTTTTTTTCTAAATTTATATGCTAAAAACAATTAATCTTGTAATATATTACCGGTTTATTCAATGAATCAATAATATAGTACTTATATTCATGATATAGTTATACTAAACAATATTTTTAATTTGACTACATATTGGAAGGAACCCAATATATCTTCCTAATTTAAAAAACCCTTACTTTCACTAAATATTGTAGGTATCCATTTTTCATTATCAATTTTTATACATTTTTATATATTTTCATTAACTTTGAGCTCCATTTTTTATACCTGCCAATATAAAAACTCTTTATCCCCTATTATATGCTCAATATATTATATCATTTTTTCCTCAATATATTATATCATTTTTTCTTCAATATATATCCTCCAATATAAACGCAGATAGTATGGTATTGCTCCCTAATAAAACTCCATGCAATATATGTCATAAAACAATCTTTATTTCCTGAAATACCTCTAATAACAAACTACCTACAACACCACAACATCACATTACTATCACATTACTAATGAAACACAAATATTATTTTAACTCTAAATTTACATGCCAGCTGAGATGATTCCAGCTTTCAGAGATACCTCTATCAACTAGAAACCAGCAACTTTCAGAAATACCTTTATCAACAAGATATCAGTGATATTAGATATTTGCAGTATCTTTTTTTTCTATTAAAAAAAAACGAGGAACTTCCAGAAATACCTTTCTCAACGAGATATCAATAATATTAAAATATTAATCACTCATTCACTACTGCAGTATCTTTTTTTCTATCAACCAGATACCAGCAACATTCAGAGATACCTCTATCATCGAGACATCAGTAATATTAGAATGCTAATCACTCATTCTCTGCTAGTGGACCTTTTTCCGAGTTAGACCGAGCTTGCGTTTTCAATCGATAAGAAATTAAAGATAAAATTTTATACTGTAAAAATGTAATATAATTATTATCATCTTTATTTTATAACTATTATCTTCTTTATAAAATAAAAATAAATATATAGCTTTTCATTTGATAAAATACACCTACATTAATAAACAATAGAACAATGCAAATAACCATGCATTCTATCCCATGGAAAAATAACAGTATCTCGAGACACACAATCCTCTGTTTCCGACCTACCGCAGTTTCTCAAAGACACAATCCTCTGTTTCCGACCTCTCTCAGTTTCTCAGACACACAGTCCACTGTTTCCAACCAATCTCAGTTTCTCAAAGACACACAATTCCCTGTTTCCAAGCAACAAGTATAAAATTCTGCCAAACGAAAATTGAAATGTTTTTCAACACTCCACAGATTTTTCTTTCTTCCTTTTTTTTTAACCCTACAATAACGGTCGCATAGACCATAATCAACCCAACATAAACCTAAAACCTAATTTAGGTTACAAGACTCGTACATATAAAAGAGAACTGAAGTATTCAAATACGCACATATACATTCATTAGTAATTAGGAAGCATGGAAAACCCTACTCAATTACAGTCAAAATTCTTTCAGTTTCTTCAGTAATCGGTTGCCATGGAAACCCTGCTCAGCCTGCTGGGCTTTCTCTGGAAATTTCTTCGGCGGATTTTCTTAGAACGCGAACGACGGGTGGATAGGAGCAGAGCCCTCCATGCAACCTCTCCATGGACGGAGTATGCCGGCGACTGCTCCGATCTCTGGATCATCGTCATCTTCCATGACCTGCTACCACTCAGCTGAGGGCGTATCAGTCCCTGCTCGCATCCCGTCTCTGACCTGGGAATTCTGGGCCTGTGGAGGCTACATCTCATAGAAGGAGAGCACATGCATGTCGTTCTTGCCATGGATTTTCTTTCTTTGGACCTGCTTCAAAACACGAAAGCCTGAGCTTCTGATAAGAATAACTTACACGGCGATGTTCGATCTCTAGAACTGAATAGGTTTTTTATTGAAACGTGATAGTCTGACAAAGAAGTTAAGAATAATGTGGAGTACTGTGTTAGGGTTGACGAGTATGAAGAGGGTTAGGGAATAACGTGAGGAAGGCTATAATCACTTGGTATTGGCAAATGAGAGCTATAATCACTTGGTATTGGCCAATTCTCATTGGTATAATTCAATATCATTGATTGTGCAAATTTTCATGCACAATTATAGCCACAACTGATAGTAATATGATCCTCTAACACTTGTCCATGCTGAACTGAACATGCACTAACATGCAATTGAGTTAACTGATGTATTTTTTAGTTGCATTATGAGTTAATAATTAGTTTAACAACTCATCATTAGTCTATTAGTCTATTTGCAGTTAGACTAATTACAACTAGTTTAACCAATTTTGTAAGAAGAGCTTCGGCGTAAATCACATTAAAAAGACCATTGTCGAAGCGTTTCGAACCAATTAGTGTGGTTCATCATCAGGACAAGTGAAGAAACAGATCTGGCCTAGCATGTTAAATAGACTGAGCAGAGACTCCAACGGCTACATAACGGCTAATTAACGGGTACTTTGGACTATAAGGCGAGGTCAAAATTATACTAACAAATTTAATATTATTTTTATTTTAATAATCTTTAGATTAATAATATATTACCCTACTTCTATAAGTAAGTAAAATTAGGTATAATTATGGTCCGGTTAAAGTTATATTAATAAATTTAATATTATTCTTTTATTATAATAATCTTAAGATTAATAATATGATATTCTATTTCTATAAATACGTAAAATTAGGTACAATGAGTACTAATGTTATTAGGTTATAAATAAATATATATATTAATGGTAAGTTTAAAGCCCTTAAATTATTAATTTATTAATTTATTTACTAAATATATAAATTAGTTTGTTAAGAGAATTAATAATCGTGAGGGTTATTTTAAAAAGTAAAGTTAATTTGTATTTATTAATGGTCCTAATTATCGAGAAAAATCTTAAAATTAATAGGATTGTTTATTAAGTAATTTAATTATTTAATGAGGTAATATATATATATAATATATAATAATATATTATATATTAGTAATTAATGATATATCATACTTTTTATCGTTAATATAGAGAGATGATATGCAATAAACTATGAAAAGTATAATTGCAATACAATAAATCAAATTAGAACCAAGGATAAATAACTCACTAGGAAAGCATAATAACCCCAAGGATGCATCAAGAAGGTGAAGGCCCCCTACCAATGTACTAATCATCTAACTACATGAAATGAAATTAGAATAATAACTGAAATTATATATATTTCTATGTATGTATATATATATGACAAATACATATATGTACGGTTGAGAAGAATGATAATATTAAAGAAGCGAGGAGGATAAATAATCATCCGCTATATATAACTATAAATAAAGACCTGTAATAGAGGAGATTATATTATGCGAACAGAAAGAGAACCTCCTGGAAGAGCGACAAAGAGACGCAAGCGGCGAAGGACAGGAGAAAATTTCAAGGAAACCCTAGATCAGGGCGGAAGAGGAAGAATCAAAAGGCATCGGGGGGGACGATGCAAGCACAACAAAAGAACAACGGGGCCGGGGGGGGGGAAGAAACAGTAAGACGACATGGCGGGGATCCAACACCTACTTACCTTCCAGCCATCATCTCTGTTGAGGTTGATAGGCCTTTTTTCAATTTCTATAGCTTCCCTTAGCTTGCGATGATGGAACTGAGCCACCTTGGCAATTACCATGGCCTCCTCTATACAGACATGATGCCTGGTCTTGTCTACATGCTCTGCTAAGGATGAAGACTTAGTTCTCCCATGCCTCAGGTCAGCTGCATGCTCGCAGATTCTTTGCTGGATGGAGCGCCCTGTTTCACCTATATAGGGCGTCCCACAAGAGAAAGGAATCAAATAAACACCCTTCATGTCCATAGGGTTAACCGGATATTTCACCGACCTAAGGGAATTGCGAATGGTTTTGAGAGGCCTGAAGGTTGAGGGAATATCGAATTTTCTGAGGATCCGAGCAATCTTGTCTGTGATCCCCTGGATATAGGGAAGGTGGACACCTAGATAGCGTTCCTTAGGTTCTTTCTTCTTAAACACATTTTTAGAGGCTTTAAGGAAAGCTTTCCGACCCAGGTGCCTACAATATCCATTTTCCACAAAGACATCAAGGAGGTGGGATCTCTCTTTATCCAGGCTCTCATTATCCGAAATTCTGAGGGCACGAGTGGCTAGGGTGTTAAGAACACCCATCTTCTGAGCGGGGAAATGGTGGGAATCGACGTGAAGATACTGTTCTGTGTGCGTTTTCTTCCGGAACACAGAGTGGGAGAGAGATCCGTCTTCCTTCCTAGAAATAAGAATATCCAGGAAAGGGAGGCTACCATTGACCTCTTCTTCCATGGTGAACTTAATAGCCGAGGACTAGCCATTGAGGTGATTGAAGAAATGATCAAGTTCCTCATGGCCATGAGGCCAGATGACATTAGTGTCATCTACATACCTTTTCCAAAGCTTCGGAAGCAGACGAGCCGAGGCTAGAGATTTGGCCTCGAAATCTTCCATAAAAAGATTGGCCACGATTGGGGAGAGGGGAGAACCCATGGCAACACCACAGGTCTGCTCAAAGAACTCACCTTCGAAACAGAAGAACGTGGAAGTGAGACAAACCTCGACCAGATGAGCGGTATCTGGATCTATTAGGCGATAGATCACTTCCAAGGCCTCTTTTATAGGAATGCAAGTGTACAAGGAGACCACATCAAAGCTGACAAGAATGTCTTCCGGATTAAGCCTAATATCCTTGAGATCCATGATGAAGGATGCAGAGTCCTTCACGAAGGACTCAGTGTGGCCAACCAGGGGTTTAAGCTTAAGAGCCAGAAACTTGGCTATAAGGTAGGTCGGACCACCGATGGTGTTGAAAATAGGCCTCAGAGGTGCTCCTTCCTTATGAATTTTAGGCACCCCATAGATTCTAGGAGCAATGGGATTGCTCTCAATGAGCTTGCGGGACAGGGAACTTACCGAGCTACTAGATTTGATGGCGAGAGCCACTGCCTTAGAGATTTTCTTAAGAGGGTTCTTGGCAAGCTTTTTATAACTGCCACTGTTCTGGAGATGATCTAACATCTTCTTACGGTGATCCTCCTTGTTGAGGATGACCGTTGCCCCTCCTTTATCCGCCTTGAGGACCACAATATCTTCATTATGATTTAAGGACTTTAGGGCATAGAACTCCTCCTTACTGAGGTTCCTCCGCGGGCGCTTAGCCTTCCTGAGGACGACAGCACAGTCCTGCCTAATAGTGTCCTTAATATTATCAGGTAGATCCTTGATTCCATGCTCCACATCGCAAATAATGTCATCAACAGGGATTTTTCTAGGAGCAAGGGCAAAGTTTAAGCCCTTGCCTAAAAGACTAAAAACTTCAGGGGAGAAGGAAAAGCTAGATAGGTTAACAACTTTACTATTCCGGGAAGAGGGAAGAGAGACCTTTTTGCTGAGGTTCTCATCCTCTTTACTATAGATTGGACTAGCAACGACATCAAGAGATAGAATACTCTTATTGCTACCGTCTAATATAATATCATTAATGAAGCCATTATTCTCACCAACCCTACTATTAATATTACTTTGATTGTTCTTAATACTATTGCCTATCATGATGATATTATTGGAGATCATATTACTATTATCCAACTCCTTATTATTGCTCATATTATTATAATAACTTTCATTAATCATACTATTATCCAACTCCTTATTATTGCCCATATTATTATAACTACTTTCATTGATTATATTATTATATGTATTAGTATTAATATATTGTCTTTATTGCATTCAAAATTAATGATATATGAATTATTTATAAAATTACATACCTTCTTCTTATTATTGACCTTAATATTGACCTTAATATTCATGTCTATATTCCTTTTGTCTATATTCCTTTTATCTAACTCATTATTATTGCTTATATTATTATAACTATTTTCATTGATTATATTATTATCCAACACTTTATTATTATTGTCCCTATTATTATAACTCCTTTCATTGCTCAT
>APFE030260023.1:0-10505 GCA_000404065.3 Pinus taeda
GTAATAGAACAATGTGCATTATACCTTCCCCATAAGATGTCTCAACCTTCCCTCAATGGAAGAGTAGCTCTCGGCTATCATATAATTCTTTCTCCCTGCAGGTTAGCTCTCATTCGTGCACAAGACGTATAATCATCACATTATTAAGTCTAGTATCCATATGTCACTTTGTAGTTCATACTGGAAACAATCATAATTTCACTACATCATTCATTTAGATAAATTATATCCACTTAAGCCATACATGAAACGACAATAGCTTTGATAAGTCATGTACTAGATAAATCATCACCAAGTAACTCATACATCAAATGTTTCCATCATCAAAATCAAACTTAAGTAGTTTCACATGTTCAACCAAATGCATCAATATTACACAATGTTCATAAATAAATAATACAGAACTGCAACATAAAACCTTAACATAGATAGTTGTCTACGTCAAAATGGGCACCATAAATTCTCATGTGACATCTTGGTGGAACCCCTCAATAACAATTAGAGTTGAAGATATTCAATTGTCCGTCATGGAAAATAGCATTTGAACCCGGATATGCTATAAGGTGGTACCAAAAACAAAATAATGGCAAGCAATGGATTAATGCACTATCAATTCCACTAGAAGGTGCTAGTATAAGTTTTATGCATATAATTTCTTTTAAAAAAAATCTCACTCTTCCAATTTGATGGTTTGTTTTTTTTTCATCTTCGAAACCAATTAATTAATAGCGTAAAAGACTCAAAAATTCAGAAACTGTTTCCAGCACGATCTCATATGGGAGAAATGTCCTCTAAATGTCAAAGGTTCAAATTTATTATATATTTAATCATTATTTACTAGCACTAAGACAATTTTATGATATATAATGCAGCTCACAATATGACCTGTCAAATGAGAAATAATTAAACAAATGGAATAATTGCCTTATTCAAGTCTTCACCATCCCAACCTTTAGTTGTGTTATCCTTACTTTTCACCTTGTTGACTCCATTGTGAAAAGATACGAAATTGCAAATTTGAATTTTCACAATTGAGGTTTTATATGGACAAAAGACGGTCCCTTGGGATTTGCATGTGTTGTATCCCACTTTGGATACTAAGAATATTGTAAGATACCTCACGCAAGAATCCTCCTAACTATGGTAAAGACTTTCCGAAATTTGGAGGAAACCCTTTTGATGTTGTTCCACATATCCTGGCATTTATGAAGCATATGTTAAAATTGAAGGAAAGACATGAAGATGTCGTGATAAAGTTATATGTGCCCTTTTGGGACAACAGTCTCATGGTTCTCTTGAATACTCTTCTAGTCCAAAGATGGTCTATTCTCTCAAGACTCTGATGAAGAGCTTTCTCAGATTCCGTGGTCCAAAATCACAGGGTTTCAAAGGTACCTACCAGCACTTGTTGGTAGCCTCACAACATGAGGGCCTTGTTCTATCACATGTTTCTAAGCCAAAAATTAAGTAACTTCAAAGAGCTCAGAGATCAACAATATAAAACAAGTAGGAAAACAAAACCATGAGAACTCCGAAAATATGTTACCAGAAATGAGAAACAAAAAATGAAATGTGAAATGGATTCAACATGGGAAATGAGATTTTGAGGTTTCACGATGAGAAACTTTGCAGAGTTATTTTCAAAACATCACAAGAATAACTGAAAGTTTTCATTATCAACATTCATCATACAGAAACATTGTCTTAAACAATTTTAATTTCTAAAATTGAGAACATATATCACATTCAAATTTCATAATACATATTCAGAACAAAATTAGCCATCCTCAATAGCATGATTCGTATTATAACAAAGTGTGCAACAAGAAGATATCTAAAAATTCACTATACAGTCTGTAAGCTACCATAGATGCATCTTGACCTAGATCTATTGAGCACTTAGGGGAATAAAAAAAATTCCAGATGTGAACTTCTCAGGAGTCAGTTCTTAACAGATCTGGGGTTAACATGGATCTATGATGCATATTGATGATGGTTATCTTCTATACTAAGTCTTGATGTCCTTGTTTTTATTTTTCCACAATATAATCCTCTTGGCCTACTCACCGAGGAGCTACAAAGACATATTGATGCCATATCCAACATCTGGAACTTTTGATAATTCACATTTAATCTTAGTTCTACACCTTTGACAGTTCATAATTAACCTTCTTATAACAAGTTCATAATCTTCAATGTGTCTCAACAAGCTCTCACCAACTACCACTTCTACTTCCAAGGGGATGAGATTATGATTATCAAGACCTACAAATACATGGGGGTCAGCCATTGGGGTCTTGATTCACTTTGAGGCATGCTTTCTAGCCTAGTCTTTACAAGACATATGGTTCAAGAGGGTGATTTCAACTCCACTTCCTAGAGATATCTTGTTTGAGATACACCTCTTGGGAAAATCATCAAACACATTGTCCTCTATGGCTTTAAGACCTGGGAGCTAGAATGCATTGGGTTAACTAGGCTAAAACAAAGAGAATCCACACCCCTCCATTATAACGCATCACCCATTTGCTATGAATAGTGCCCCCAGCCCATCATCCAACTAGTGTTCACAACCATCCTTTCAGCCTCAAGGCCATCTTTGGACTTGTCTCCATTCTTCACATAGTCTGAACCTTGTGAGAATTAATGTCAAGTAGGGATCAATGACCTCAAATCCACCTCATCAAGATGTCAACTTGAGGATACACAGAGGCAACGTTCCCTCATCCATCCCCTCGCAACTTACAGTGTCAGTGGTTGTGGGTTTTTCATCAACATTTCGTAGTAATGGAAACTCTGCTACCCCCATCTCCTGTCACAGGCATTTACGAAATCTTATCCCAAATATGACCTTCTCTGCTCTCTCACTTGAACTAATAAATCCTCACAGGGATTATGGTAAGAAACTCCTATAATGTAGCCAGTTTGGTTTCCCAAGTGGGAGGCTAGCTGTACAGAATATGTAATATTTTTACTTACAATTCATAAATGAAATCTTGCAACAAGAAAAAATTCATGTCTAGGTTAAAAGGAGTATTGCTGCAAATGATAAAACAATGCAACTTTTACAATTCTCTAAAAACTTTAGAGTAAGGGAGACAGTGGTAGAAGAAAAATTGATTACAACAGCAAAGTGCCACTTCTATTAAATATATAATTTATATGCAATCTGCATCTACTGGCAATATGAGGATGAATTAAGTAAACCACAGTTCTACGACTAGAACACAGGTTATTATATCAAAACACGAATGGAAGACACAAAAATAAAGCATATTTCAAGAACCGATATGAAGATACAACTGCGAGATATATTCAGGGCGTTTGCGAAAGAAAGCCTACATCGCGGCTTCCATAAGCGTTTTCAAGGACTGAATTCCAAAATACCGTTTCCATTCACGACAATTCCGATTGCTTCAAAAGCAAAATGGAAACGTAGAAACTCCAAAGCCACAGAGGCACTTACATTAAATCACAATGAAGCTCTGCTATTGGTCAAAGCGCGAAATAAAAAGATACAAATGGAAACGTAGAAACTTCTAAGCCACAGAACATTAAATCACAAAGAAGCTCTGCTAAGCGTCAAATAAAAAGATACATGATGGAATAGATGAGACGTGGCTTTCGAAGTTAAACAAGATGGAACAGGAGACACGGCTTTGCAAGCTGAAATGCCCATAGAAGGGCTACCACACAAACAAATGTTGTCAGCAAGAGATGCATTCACAGGGCCAAGAAGACACCTTGCACACAGTGTGAGGTGTTCAAGTAAATTATCCACTATACGGATCAAATGAATCCGAAGTTCTCACTGTGCAAATAAGAGGATATAAAGTTACCAATCAATAATATTTATAGATTCAATGCATTAAGCCAGAAGATCCGCAAATCAGGTAAAAAAAAGGAAAGTAAAAACGGATGGGTTACTTACACTAAAAGCATCTCATTTAAAAACAATGGGAAACAGACAACACATTTAATGCATATATCATTTAAAAGATAATGGGAAACGCACAACACATTGTTTCAGTAAAGCCCTTTATTAGCCTATATCTTACAGTTTCAAAATAAAAGGAGAGAAGTGCTGGCATCAGATAGGAGCGAAAGACTTGATGAATTAATCACAAAGACTTCCTGTAGTAATGCCATTCACAGAATCTTTTTGAGATGTAAAGTCATGTTAATGTGACAAAACAAAAGTATCATACTGAAGTGGAGGTGCTATTTATTGTAGTCCTTATGCTAATGTGAATTTTGGAGGGAGTCCAGGCATAAGTCTTGGTTGGCTTCAACTCTAATAATTGCCCATAGTGGTGCAATGGCACTCTGACAGAATGTGTAGTATTAAAATGTTGTAGCCTAAGTTGTGTTTTCAGATATACAAGTGTAGCTGGAATATCTAATCCAACAGTTTGACAAGAGTATGATTGTATTTCTTTAGGGTCTTGAGACTTGAACCTTCCGTGAATTTGAAAAGGAACGTACAATTTCCTGAAAGCTGAATTGTGGCATGTCTACAACTTCAAACCAGAAATGTAGCCTTACAACTCAGCAATAGAAGTTGAATTGGAAGTAAGTTCCAAGTTTAAAGCAGCATCTCTCTTGAATGATATTTGTTTTTGTCTTGGTTGAATCGATTTCCAGGGCTCTGAAGGATAACTATCGCACTAATTAGAGCCTTTCCAAACTTGTAATGTCAATTCAGTTTTCCAACAACTTTTGAATATTATTTGGCAGTTAAATAGTATGAATCAGGGAATTGTGAAAATAATGTCTGCAGGTGATCACTCTGAATATCCAGTCATCTCTTTGTTGCCCCTTTTGAAATTTTGGCGAAAAGGGCACCTTTTTAGGGACAAATGGATCAATGAGTAGATATGCTGGAGTATGTAGGATGCGATTACAGTAGCATGCATCTTCTAATAGAAATGACGATGTCAATCAACTTCTCATGCTGGGATAATCCGTTCCAAGATAATGCTACAGGTTTGTTTATACAGTACAATATGTGTATGGCATCATCGCTATAGAATAAGCCCTTATAAGAAGCCATATCAGAAATCGCACCAGTAGGTGTGTGGTTGATGGTAAATGTCGTTGAAACTTGAAACAACTACTTATTTCCAAAAAAATGAAGCTTCATGTTCTGAGAATGAAATAATATAGTAAGACATTTCCATGATAGCCACGTTCTTGTGCTCAGCAATACCATTTTGTTGAATATAGGGTACAATCTTCTACCAAGAGATGCCATAAGAGCAGAGAAATTGTCAGAAAACATTACCTCCCCCATCATAGTATAGACACTTTATCTTTTGCTCACATTGTGCTTTCAACAATAGTTTTGAATTCCTAAAATTGGCCAGACACCTCACTTATGTGTTTAATGGTGTAGACACATAGAAATTGAGAATTATCATCAATAAACGTAAGGAAATATTTAGCTTCCACAAGAGAAGTGGCCATGGAATAACAATTATCACTATATATTAACTCAAGGGGCCTAGAGGGCCTGCCTTGAGTTGTCCTTTGGAAATGACTCTTGTTGGTGCTTACCCATCACACATCCCTTGTAAACACCATTCGGAGGGTTGATCTCTACCTGGCCATTTTTTTTTTTAAGTACAAGTGATTCTATCCATTAATATATATGGTGGAACTTGCATTCAGGGTCAGAGGTAACCAAGTGAAACTTAGTGAAAACATAAAGACTTGAGCTATCCAATTTGTTCTTGGCATCTTCATTGTTAGGTTTAAATTAGAAAGGTTGGGAACTGTAGCCAGTTTGCATTTGTCTGAAATTAAAATGCTATAAACAATCTTCCAAGAGGTGGCATGGGCTGGCCAATTTCCCTATGAAACTATAAGCGGACATAACCAGTTCTAATCATATTATGACACACACCAGAAGATATAAACACAACCATTATATATTAAGTTGAACCAAGCCTGCTTGAAAGCAGTCCTTCAGTGATTTCCATTGTTATTAACAAAATTTATGTCATCCTAAAGAATGGATGAATAAACTAGAAAGTGTTATTCACCATCCAAACAAAACCATTGGTATTGAAGATTGAAAAAATTACAAGATATATGGAGAAGCATTACAATAGTTCAGATGAGACCAAATATTTCCAATGTAGATCAGCTTAGCTGGATGCATTTGTCTGAATTGGTTGGATAAATCTACTTCTACTTTTGAATTTTAAATAAGCAACATCAATTTTAGCCTTGAGTTTACATGGGGTGCTAGGAAAGTGATGAATTATTTTATCTAGGAGAGTCAATACATTGAAATTTCTACCTAAAGTATTTTCTAGTAATTGTCATGAGATAGATTCTTTGTTGGTTGCTAGAATATATCACTGATTTTCTTGGGAATGGCCAAGAAAATCACTGATTTACTCCAATGGTTGTACCTTTATGTTTGGACAATTATTAGAGTTTCCAGAGAGCTGCAATAGGGTAGCACTCTTCACATTAACTCAACTTTGTGGTCTTCTGGCAAGAAGGTTTATTACCTTTGTGGATGAACTCTACAACCACTATTGTTGCCTTATATGAATTGCAGCTTCATCTATTAATGATCTATTTCTGGGAGCAGATGAAGGAACACTATAACTTGGAGAACTTTTAGTTTTCAGAGACATCACACATTTAGAAGCTTTGTTCAACATGAAGATGCATGGTAGCCAGCACATATTTCAAGAGCCTTTTTTTTTTGGAGAGATTTAAGGATTTAAGGATGTCAAAGGGTCACTAGTCCAAGACGAGGACTCCCAATTTTCTTTGATTTGATCCTCCCTCATTTATGGATTTTTAAATTGCCAGGCATATTTTATTATTATTAATTGGAGCAGAAAGTATATCTAAATCTACTTTTGTCTCTTTCTGGGAAAATTAGTTGAGGAGATTGAGGAGTGATATATTTAATTGCTTTACCTTGGTTCAAATTGTGAATATGGAAGTCAACATGAAGAAGCATAGCAGTCAGCACAAGCTCAGAAAGAAAGCTTGCTCAAATAGCAATTAATGCCACCATAGTGTGCATCTTGTCTTTCAAGAAGCTATGGATATTTACACAAGATGCCACATGTTTTTGTGTCCATGAAACCATATGAACAATCCGTTTAGATTAACTTAATTCAAACAACTGTTTAAGGTGAAGTCATTGTAGAGTGTAATGACATTGGAAATTTTTGTTTTTCCTAATGAGCCTATTTTAAACACGTACCAGGTTCTCAAGATTCATGGAGATAAGGGACTTTACCCTTATTTCTGACTCAACCTACAACTGCTATTTGCATATGAAATATTTTGATAACGCATTGGACATATTTCTCCATAGCTTGTCAAAACTGGAATAAGATGTATCTTGGCATTGGCATTGCATGCTACCAACCGGGAAAATTGTAATGATCAAGCCGCACTATCCAAAGGCAATGGTATGGATCCTTTGAAATACAAGGTTGTGGCTTCTTATACACTGGTTGGTTTAGCCACCAAAAGGACATGTGAAGTCTGTATTGCATTCCAGCTGGCATTGAAGACTTATGCCAGCTAGTCCTTAAAGGATTTACAATTCCTCTGCACCAAAGGGGTGATGTAAGACCCCTCTCATTTCCTGCCATCCTGAGTTATCACTTTCTGATTGCAGTCCTATTTGATTAATGATACATAAACACACCCAGTCATATTGACAGATGTGTTTGAGTGTTCTTAGAGTTCTACCCGTGGTACTATCTTTTCCTTTCGGTTCCATACCTTTCCTACATAAGTTAATTCTCACCGTATATCACTGCCCTTGAGAAATATTTCTCTCTTTAACAGAAATGCACAAAGAAGCCAAACCACCAAATCTTGGTAGCGTTTCACATGCAGGGCAGAATGTTAGTTTTGTGACTAGTTCCTTACATGGATTTTGTCACACACACATCATTTTACATGACATCATCTAGGTATTACAAAAGCATAATACTGATGGCCATGTCTCAACTCAGTTTTTTTTTTGGGTTTAATCCCTTCTGTTTTCAAGCTTTTGTAAACAAGTTTGTCACGTCACATTGTTGGCCTCTCATCAGCTATAGTGTACTGTGTACCTCAGCCTCACCCAGTTCAACACAGTTTTGAGACATAAAATAACCTGTCTCTGTTTGGAAAGGAACTAGAATAGAAAGAAAATACATCCTCATCAATTAAACTGTGCATACTATTTCTGTCAAGGATTAGTTCCGTGAGGGATGAGCTATGATAGAATAGTTCCATGAGGAATGAACTATGTACAGAACTACTGTAAGATACCCTTCTAGTAATATCTCAAGTTTCCCACAAAATAACAGAGTTTGGTTAACTCTATCTCTGAGGTATTTCATCAAACAGTTTGAATGCATATGGCTGTAGGTGTATTCTTTTGTATTTTATCTCAAATAAAAGAATACAGTACCACAAATACACCGTGAGAAGGCTTCAACATAGCAGTATATAATTTATATTAAACTTAGAAATGGTACATACTACTGATAGGGACCTGTAACAGTGAAACGAGAGAAAAACATATGAGTAGATGGCAGCTCCTTTTGTTAAACAGTTAGGCTGTAGGTGCTGTTCATCTCTTCGAGATGATTTTACAATCCAGAAATTACCCCCACAGGCACAGCAGTCACATACAACTCTCAGAAATCAAGTATTTCGCCCTTAAAGAGTAGACTCGACCCCAAGGAAATGAAGTCAATAAAACAGTAAACTTAATGTAATGATCCATTTCGATTTATAAGCAAAAGGCTAAGTTAACAGGATTCGGACCAGGGTTTTGTGACAACCAGATAACACTACTGATTGTTAAAGCCAGAATTCCTGTGTTTATTCTAGGGCCAAGGCTCACATGCTTACTTTCCTGACTTGTGGACTACTGTATTTTGTTATGTATTGCCTGTATGACAGCAATTAAGACATTTGGACATGTTGATAAATAGCTAACATGATACTAGTTCCATTGATGTTGAGACTGTTGAAAACTCTAATGAAAAGATAGGACCATTACCTGTACCAATAGATATCAAAATAGGACCCAGAAAAAAAGTAGTAGTTATTTCTGGTCCTAATACTGGAGGGAAAACAACAACAATGAAGACTCTAGGGATAGCTGCTTTGATGGCAAAAGCTGGCATGTTTTTACCAGCTAAGGGTCAACCGAAGCTTCCATGGTTTGACCATGTCATGGCAGATATTGGTGATAGTCAGTCATTGGAGCAAAGCTTATCCACATATAGCGCACATATACAACGCCTTTGTAAAATTATGGAAGTGGGCACTAGCCAATCCCTTGTTTTGATTGATGAAATTGGGAGTGGTACTGACCCTTCTGAAGGTGTGGCACTTTCAGCAAGCATTTTACAGCATCTTGCAAGTTAGGTGAATTTGACCATTGTAACTACGCACTATGCAGACTTGAGTAAACTCAAGGACAAAGATGATAGATTTGAAAATGCTGCAACTGAATTTGATATTGAGACTTTACAGCCCACCTACCGCATACTTTGGGGAACTATGGGCCAGTCCAATGCCTTGGATATTGCCCAGTCAATTGGATTTGATCCCAAAGTCTTGATTCATGCACGGGAGTGGGTGCGAGAGGTACGGGGTTCGATACCCCGCATCTCCATTTATGTTCAGATTTCGATGGTGCATGATGGCATATCGGCCCCCTTTGTTGAAGGGCATTTAACAGAGAACGGTACGTTAACTGTAAGCAAACATAAGGATAATACAGGAAACCATATTTTGCATGAAGAACGCCAAAGTGGAATTTTCCAGTCACTCTCAAAGCAAAGAGATGAACTTCAAGAGAAAGCAAAAGAAATTGCTTCTATTCTTTGTGATTCTAAACAGCTTCATGACGAGATTCTTGCTGAGGCAGAAGATCTTGACAAAAGAGAAGCAGTGTTGAAGGTGATGGTAGAGGAAGCTGTGGAAAAAGAACTAACTGAAGCGAAAGATAGGATATCTGAAGTCATTGCAAACTTTGAGAAGCAATTGCATGAAGAAAACACTGATTTTTCTTCTGTTTATATGAAAGAAGCTCAAGCTGCTATTGCTTCTATTGTGAAAGTATATTGTCCAAATGCAACAGAGGCGCTGCATGCTCAGACAAATTCCACTAATTTTTCTGTTCCTGAGATTGGAGATCAAGTTCTTATCAAGCGGTTAGGAAATAAACTAGCCACTGTAGCAGAAGCTCCTTCCAAGGAGGATGGACGTCTAATAGTACAGTTGGGAAAAATCAAGCTGCGTGTGAAGATGAGTGAGATTGAGAAGATTGCGAGCAGTAGGCAGTCTGGTTCAACTGGCTTAATCTCAAGTACAAAACAGAAGGGAAAGGTAAAATTAAATTAACAATTTGAGAAGGAAGCCAAAATAAGGGTCCATAGGTCCTAGAGGTTGAACTTGGCTCTGATACCATGTGTAAGAACCCGATTCCTATTATTAGAGCCTTATTCTATTATACA
>APFE030260024.1:10343-40525 GCA_000404065.3 Pinus taeda
ATCTCAATGGAGATCTTTATATTCCAAATCTTCTGGAGTATTTAAACTAAAGAACGAACTTTGTTCGCTTCAGATGATATGGGTCAATTACAATGATTACTTCACACATGAAGCACACCCTGCATTGCAATTATTATCTCCTTCTCACTAACTTTTTTTGACCAACACTAATCCAAATAGGCCTCAGCATTCCTCCTATTTCCTTGCGCAAATCCTATAGGAATTGATCACCTTCTCCAATGCAAAACACAATACACTCAACTAGTATACAATAATATATAAAATTATGCCTTTCCCCTCCACTCAACTAGGCAATTCAAATTCCATGAATGAATGGACTATTTTTAGTAAATTTATTAGTTAATTGAGAGATCAGTGAGTTAACAATTGTTATAACTACTAAACTAAACTCTTACTTACTCTAATAATGACTAGAACTCATAAAAATGATTTTAAATAGCAATAACTTCACTAGATTGCTAGATCTTAGCAATCAACTCATGCACAACTCTAATTCTAACCTACAAACTTGAATTTACTAATTTAACTAGGAGACAAAATGCCATGTCACTCCAGCTAACTGCAATCCAATTCATCTTAGTGACATGGAAAATTGAATTTCTCCATTTGACTAAGGCATAAGTCAAATGAATCATTTTCTTACTACAATGTCAACATTTTTTTCCCAGAGATATGTCTTCGTTGTTTTTCAGCCCAGCCATTACAAATACCATATGATAAACAATTGGAACTCCTTTCTTATACCTCGAATGGTGTTGATGAACAATGTATAATATATGTAAATAGCCTTAGTTTAAATAGTAATGCTCATGTAAATAGTAGTATTTTAACTCTATCTTGTTTTGTTAGAAGAAGATGGTCAAGATGAGCACTAGGGTACTATTTTTTTCTTGCAAAGAAGTTCACCAAGTTTCTGCTCGCCTAAGGTGCTCTCAATGATCAACACCCTGGGGAGTTAATTCTTCAATGGGTGTTAGAGGAAGGCCATGGAAACTCTGGAAAAATCTCAATGGGGATCTAGATGAACCAATGTTGTACAAAATCAAAGTCTTGTGCAACTAATATGGGCTTGGCTCCTGCAAATATCTTCTTTGCCAAGATCGCACCCATGAAGGATTTCTTTCTCGCAAACCCAAATCTACAACTTCTCATTTGATTTCTTGCATAACATGACGTGGATAGGGATAAGGGGCTTGTATGGATTAAGGAATTATGGAAATCAAATATTATTTATCACATAGATATGGTTTACAAATTCATGTTGCTTCGAGATTTTTACTCTAGATGTCATGGTCATGGATCAAGCCAAGATGATTAATCCAGAGATCCCTTCAAATATGATCATAAGGATGAAAAAGAGGGAAGAGAGATTTTTTTATATATTTTTAAAGGATCTCAAAGGAAAAACCATCAGTCTCTCATCCAGGGGAGCATATATGGTTGGATATATGAAACAAAGAATCTAGAAAACCTTTGGAATAATAGCTCCTTCTTAAAATATGTTATATGAAGGGAAAATTTTAAAGGACTCTATGAAAATGAAGGAATATGGCATTGTTTAGGATTCCACCATTATTTTAACTTTGAGGTTGAAAGGCGGAGTGCATAGTTTAGGAAACCTTAGCAAATAAATATCATTTAAGGTGGCAATTCAATCAAAACCCCTCATTGGATATGGCTCTTCCCAAGATGAAATGAAAGGGAACATACATAGTTTAGCTGTGCAAATCCAAAATCTATTGGACCCTTATATTGTTGATTAGTTGGAACAAGCTCCAGCTATTGAATTCAATCTACCAAAGGTTAACTATATATTCAATGTCCTCCAATATTGAGTTGTTATTTGTAGATTCAATGGATTCAATGGATTCATCCTATGGCTGAATAAAATTGGCTGAATAAAATTAATATTTTTCCTTTGGAAAATAAGTAATATTTGGACTCTTTATTATGATGGTTCTAGAAGATAGGATAGATTTGGTGCACATTGTATCTTGATAGATCCAAAAAAAAACCCTTATCTCCTTCCACTCGGAATTTGATTGCACCAACAATACAACATAATATGAGGCTTTAATGTTTGCACTGAAAAAATCCATAGAGCTAAAGGTAGAGTGTATCAAATTCATTGGTGATTCTGAGATCATCAGTGGAAAGGTACAAAATATTATCCATTTTTTATTTACACATCTAAAGACTTATCATCAAGAGGTATGGTGTCTCATATAATCTTTTAAAGATTTTAATATTTCTTCAGTTCCCATATATAGGAACACTGCAATTGAAACCCTAGCTAAGTAAACATCTCGTTTCACTCCTTTAAGAGATATTTTTTCCATTGAATTAGTTTATAAACCTGTTGTACCTAATAATGTAACTAATCTTAGCCTTCTTCAATGATGATGAACATATTTTTGAGTTTATTACAAATTTGGATGTGTTCAAAGATGTATCTATTGATGAAGAAGAACATGAACAATACTTGGAAGATGAGACAAAGATATGCAAACAAAACCCTATTCCTAAATGAGTAGTCACTTTTGAGAAGTTATATGATCTACATAATTTCTTTAAAGGGCCCATCAATACCAAAACTCAAAGTTCCACATTGAGGCATAAACAAGCATATCTTGGTACTGAACATGACACCAAGTATGTCAATATTGGTACCTATTTCACCAGAGAAGAATGTCAAAAATTCATACAATTATTCAAAAGTTACTAACATGTATTAGCTTGGCCCTATGATGAGCTAAAGACATATGATACTTAGATTATTCAACATGTCATTCCCATCAAAGAGGGTCTCAAGCCTTTCTAGAAAAATCTACATAAAGTGCATCCAATTTTTGAACCTCTTATCCAAAAAGAGTTGAAGAAATTATTGGATGCATGGATCATCTTTCAAGTAAGATACTCTACATAGGTATATAATTTGGTGTTTGTGAGAAAGAAATCAAGAGAAATCCATTTGTGTGAGGATTTTCATAATTTTAACCAAGCTTCTAATAGAGATAATTATCATGTCCCATCTATGGAGAAAATTTGTCAAACAATATTAGTTTTTGAGATGTTTTCCCTATTAGATGCATTCTTAGGATACAATCAAGTCATGTCTTCTAAACCAGATCACCTAAAGAAAACTTTCAGAACCAAATGGGGAACTTTCGCTTACAAGTGCATGCCTTTTGATTGGTAAATTCTAGAGCCACTTTTCAATGTGTTATGTACATAGATTTTAGAGGGTTGATCGAAGAAAATGTAGTTGTATATGTAGATGATGTCACGGTGTTCTCCATGAATCATTTAGATCACTTACGTCATCTCAAGAAATTTTTTGAACATTGTCACAAATATGGAATATCAAACCCTAAGAAGACTATATTCACAGCATAATAAATAGATATTTTGGAACATATTATTTCCAAGAATGGAATCACCATGGACCCTGAATGAGTGAAAAATATCACACATATTCCATATCTAGACAACAAAATCTATGCAATTCTTCTTACAAAAGATCAACTTCATCAGAAATTTTATATTAGATTTTGTGCAAATATGATCAAGAAGGGTGATGCATTTAAATGGAATAAGAAATAAAGGGAAGCCTTCACCAAGATTAAGGAAGTTATCGTTGTGACTATCACTTTATTCAACCCATATTTTAATAAAGAATTCATGTTATACACATTTTCATCAAAGTTCTCTCTCACAATTTTTTTAACACATTGATGAGCAAGGTAATTAGCCACCCATATCTTTTATGAGAATAGGAATGCATGTATCTAAATTAAATTATCCAGACATTAACAAACAAGATTACACTATTTTCAAAGTCGTAAAGCACTTCAAACCTTAGATTTTAAAAATCCATGTTAAAGTAATCATTTCCCTACGCTATGGTTCAAATTTTATTTATATGAAAATAGCTTGGAGAATAAAGGGGAAATCAGATGACTTCATTGTAAGAGTATGACCTAGAAATAAAACCTGCACATACCATCAAGGGCCACAGGTTATGTAAACTGGATGCACGAGCTCTGGACCCTAAAAAAAAGACGATGAATATTGGGACAATGAAATTGAAATTTATAGTTCAAATACTCTATATGGACATACTTCTCACTCATCTTGGTACAAATAATCGAGGCAATATTTGAAACAAGGCACCTTACGCTTTGAATTATTAGCCAGGAAAATATCCACAATTAGGCTATAATTATCTCAATATCAAATGATAAATGACATCATTTTCAGAAGGCATTGTAATGGAGTCATATTATGAGGCTTGGAATCACCAGAGGTAGACAAAGTTTTGGTTGAACTTCATGATGGATTGGTTCGAGGTTACTTTTCCAGTGATACCATGGCACATAAAATTATTCAAGCATGATATTATTGGCCTAGTTTGTTCATTGATACACATGTTAATGCTAGAAAATGTCTTGTATGTAAAAAGTCTTTTAAGAGAGAAAGAAGAACAGTTGCCCCTTTGCAACCAATCAAAGTTGAACCCTTTCAGCAATGGGGTTTAGATGTTATTGGTGAGATTTTTCAACACTCTTACAAACAACATTGATATATTCTCACTGCCATAGATTACTTCACATGTTGCTTCAAATCCATCGTCTCTTGTTTCTTACAATGAGTCCTATTTTTCATTAATTAAATTGTTTGAATTTGCTCTAGATAAAGGTATTATTTTAAGAAACTCATCCAATTATTATCCATAAGGAAATTCTTTGCTTGATTCAAGTAACAAAAAATTCATCTGAATTATCAAGAAAATTGTATTTCACCAACAATGCAGCTGGCATAATACTTTATCCAATGCTCTGTGGGTCGATCGGGTGACCCCCAAGTTTTCACTCAAAGCTTCACCATACTTTCTAGTATATGGAAAATAATTTGTCCTTTATCCTAACCTTCATCTTCCCCCATTGCAAGTATATCAAGATTCTAATGTGTGATATTTCCTCATCATTCAAAGTTGAATCAATACTTTGCTCAATCTTGAGGAGAAAAGACAAAAGGACCGCTATAGATTTTCCACCCACCAGTAGAGAATTAAGAGGTTGTTTTCCAAGAAGTCTTCTAGTGATAAATAGCTATAACTCAAATACATTATACTTAAGTGGGATAAATCCCATGAAGTAAAATATAATCATTCCAAGTTCCAATCCCTCTATCTCATATCGTTTTTTATCCATGAAAAACTTGGCCTTAATACTTCTCGGTTGCAAACTTTGCACGGGCATATAGAGTCCCTCCCTATAAATAGCCAATATTTGAAAACATACTTTAGAAGATAACTCTTTGAGTTGTTCTACCTTGTACATATTTCAATTCATGTATTTCCTTATGTTTTTCTTAATTATTTTTTTTCTTTACATTAGAATGTGAAATTCTTGTGCATAAAAATTTGGGTTTTTTGTACACAAATAACTCACCTATGTAAATAAATAAATTATGTTATATTAAAACCATAAATGGCCCTCTATTAAATGTTCATAGATTGGCTAACATTCAATCTATGTTAATTGGTTGAGTCTCAAACACTTATATGAGCTTGCATTATTCATGTGGAAATTAAGAATTGAGTCTTATAGGGAAATCTAATAAGCTTGTAAAACTCGAAGTTTTAATAGAATCTCTAAAACTATTTTTCCCCTTAATAAATGGATTATGTGTGCAATTACATCAATCTGTTGGTTGGAGGGGAGATGGGAAGAAAAGTGCAATTGTGAGAAAACAAATTTTAGAAAATCTTAAAAGTCTCTAACCAAAAAGGAATAACCCATTTGTTTTATAAAGCTAAAATGAGGTTCCTCATCCACCCTAGCATCAAATGCCTTAAAATAATAATGCAAAATTGCGTACAAACAAAATCAATAAAGATTAAAGGAATTGTAAATGTTTCGCACACAGAAGGATGATGCAAGTAACTTCGTCGAGGCTATGGACACTCGCTGGCAACAAAACAATTTTTGTGTTCCTTAAGTGACTCCATCAAGGATATGGATGCTCATTGGAAGTGGAGCAACATCGAAGACTCATATAAATTCTAAGAATGTTAAACTCATTTGCATAATATCTCCAATTCTCATAAAAACATTTGGTGTATGGTCATTGTTGAAATCAGTTTGTTATGAACCAATATCAAATCATTTAATAGAGAGATGAAAAATTTATAATCTAGATCAAACAACTCCACAAATGGTACCACAAATTCAAATCAATACTTCCCAAAAATTGTTAGGCTCTATCTTCACTGGAGGATAAACTAGAGATGTTAAGGTTCTCCCAACAGTTCGTCAATCATTGTAGCAGCTACAACATCCCTAAATTTTTATAACAAGAGGAAAAATTATTGTGTCCTCATTCAAAAATATAAAAATCTATCTAACCTATTATACGATATTTACAATTGTGGAAAACAGTATCTCCCCTAGTTCGGTGGCTAACCTAGAACAACCGAGAGACAAGGAACACAATGCTTTTCCTTAAAGTAAATAGATGACGGAGTCAGGCCTACCTGGAACCCTTCACACACTTCTCTCCTTCTTTAGCTTGGAATCTCTAATTCCAACTCTGATTGCCAAAATTAGATCCTGCATAGTCAAATAACATAAGCCACGAAACTACGGGATCTATGTAGTATCATCTAAGTACTTTATTCAATAGATCAACATGGTATTGAAATAAGTGAAATAACAACATCATATGTAGGAAAACAATGAATTAGTTGCATTAATATAAATGGAAGGAGATTACAACCATAAGTAGCAGTTGATCTTGTAGAAGAGCTCCTCCAATTTGTTGACTTGTCCTTTCTTTGTCACAATATGCACCTCTAATCACCCTAAATCCATAAGATAATGACCACTCACTACAGAAACATAAGGGAATAATCACTTTCCAAAACAAAACCCCCAACCACATAGAAGGGTGGGAATATATAGATAAGTAGGGTAAGTTGGGAATTCTTGTCCAATTACCAATCTAGGGTTTTAGATCCACCTTTGATGGAGGGATATGATCAAATGATAAGTGGTGAAAATTTTAAAGTAGGGAAGGATAGGATCTGAATTTTTTATCAAAGGTAAGTAGTTGAAACAACTTCTAGAAACTCCTAGAAGTGGAAACTTCCAGAATCCCAATCATTCTCCCAGATTTCTAGAACCAACATAGGTGCAAAGGGGAGCAACCTGCTGGTGACCAACACAGGCCACAGTGGAGCAACCTATAGGTGATCACACCCTAGTAGGCATATAGGAAACGCTGGTCCTAAAAATCGCTCATATGATGTAGTTTAGGGCTGAAATTCTAGGAGATGAAGGGAACATTATTAGGGCTTTGTGCAAGATGGTGACAAGGGGAAATAGGATGTTAATTGATCCCATTAGAAGTCTCACTAATCAGATGTGACAAAATGGCCTATAATAGAATGTCCCCTAAATCAGAAAGTCAGAGATGATGACTAATGACTGAAGTGTTTTACCTTGTGATGAGTTTGGATCAAGGAGAACATGTGAGCTTCATCTGTTATAATACATTTACAACGTGACATAATTTTTTTTTGAGGGACCCCATACTAAACACATAAGCTAACATAACATGTATAATGATCAAAAGATGTGTCCACAGATGCAACTAGTGTACCCATGACCGGATAACTGTCTATATGATCACGACCATCATACATTGTGATCTTTGTATAACTCCTGAAATCGTGCCCCAGATGGATGAAACTAGATCCGGGGTCTTCTATCTTGTTCACACGACCAACCAATGTATGAGTCTAACCATGTGAATCAATGAGTTAGAGTCGAACATGGCAGACACCATCTAATTACTGGCTAATGATGTAAGCTATTAACAAACACGAGAGAAACCACTGATGATGTTAATGGATGTAAAGGTACTATAGTAAAATCTGTATGGTACGAATAAATGAGTTGATGTCAAACACCACATAGAACCTTTCGGTCAAAGACCAATGAAGTAAATCTTTTTGCCTAGAGAGAGGAAACTTGTCATTGATGTATGCAAGTACCAAGGTACCAAATATGTGTTTCTAAGTCAAATTCCTGGATGATGTGATGATGTCGATAGGAAGTGACCTGTCACAGGAGGGCCTTGATGTATCCCCCATCAACGACACAAAAAAGTATCATGATTGAGAAAGAATGATCAGAATGATGCTAACATGGAATTGGATCAGGAAAGGCAGACATGAAATGAAGGCTTAAGATTATTGTAGTAGAGATCAATTGAATGAATTCTCTTGAATACACCATTGACAATAAATGGAGTTGGCAGCATTGACCTAAAACCGAAATGGAGGCTCTAAAAATGGTATGATAACCAAAAGATAGCCAGATTACCCAACACAACCCAACAACCACGAAGAGTGACTCACTACCATTAGCTAAATGGAATCTCCAATTTTCTCAATTTCCCCAACCATACTCATCAATAGCTCTCTATTTTTTAACAAGCTTGAGGAGGATAACATATGCGTGATCTGTAATTTCATCCTTCGGATGAATATTTCCAAGTATATTTAACAAACCTAGAGAAGGATTGGTTCGACCAAGTCATGATCGATGATTCCATCACTGTTTGATGTTTTAATGAGTCCATCAAATGTAAAACTCAACATTGTTTCATGTTTAGAGAGTTTGAAAAAGAGGCGAAAATGAAAACTTCAAATTTCCCTTTTCATAGGTAGTCCCTTAGGTCTGAAAAGGTAGAAAACAATACCCAAGATAATCTCTTAGCCATGTTCAACTAAGGTATTCATTTTTCGTTGCTAGTCTATCTTAGAACCTAAAAGGTTTAAAATTATACTGAGTAGACATATTTTCATTTGCTTTTACCAATTTGAATAGGAAAGTGCTCAACAATCTTTTCATATTCTGGAAGTCTGAAAAGAGCTAAAAAAAACTCCTCCTGGAGGAATGAGTGGTATAAAAGGTAGCAACTGGTTCCAATCATTATGGAACTACTCAAAACACGCAAAGGTCATGAGGTTGGCTAAAGGTTAAAAACCAACTGAAAGTGTATGATCGGTCAAGAAAATAGTGATGATGGAAATAGAAAACCAAGGATTATCTGGCAAAAATAGGCCGATAAAAATGGAAATCACAGGGGATAAAATGGAAATGGTTTCATTTTTATAGAACCTTGAAACATGGGAAACTATGATTGAAATTGGTTTCATTTTTATGCAAACTTCAAACATGGGAAACTCTTCTTGAAATAAGTTTGCATGCCCCCAGCATAGTGACTAAATTCAAGGTACATGCCCCAAACTTAATTCTTTCACCTACGTAGACTAGTGGGTACTAATAGGTGGATAGAATGAAGGTTCATTTATGAGATCAAGTGAAAGACTCAACTGGGAATTAACGAGATCTAATCAAAGACTGAAATGGGAAGGGGGTTTGTTTAATTTTTTAATGAGCTTGACACTGGAAAATAACTATGCTCATGGGACATTGTTTCATTTTTTAAGGAGATTGACACAAGACAAGGAACTCTAATCC
This sequence comes from Pinus taeda, assembly GCA_000404065.3. NCBI lineage: Eukaryota > Viridiplantae > Streptophyta > Pinopsida > Pinales > Pinaceae > Pinus > Pinus taeda. The sequence goes on from APFE030260024.1 coordinate 19,919, forward strand.
AAGGACCTTGTTTCTTTTTTTAACGAGCTTGAAACAAGAAAAGGAACTCTTCTCCAACGCCTTATTTTTTTTAAGGAGCTTGACACAAGAAAGGGAACTTTGCTCGAGGACCTTGTTTCATTTCTTAAGAAGCTTGACACAAGAAAAGGAACTCTACTCTAGGACCTTGTTTCAATTTTTAAGGAGCTTGACACAAGAAAATTGGCACTGCTCCAAAATCAAATCATGGCCTCCAAGATACCATGGCTCCAAGAGGTTCTCATCATATGCGAGAAAAATGCTCTGGAAGGGATCAAAGGATCCTATGGAAATATCAGACTCCAATGCCCCCAGTAAATGATCCACCATATCATCTAATAAATTTTCAGTAAATGCAAGCATGGAATAGGTTGCCACAAAATTAACCTGTAGTGGGGGGGATACCACTTGCATATAAGGACCATTTAGGGATGTTGGTTGATTAGGAGTCAAATTAGGACCAACGAACAAAATTTTGTCAATAGTCATAATTATTCCTTCATGCAGGAAACACATCACACAAAAAAGTGAAGAGACAAGAGCTCCCATGACATAAACATAGTCACACCAAAGGAGTAAAATTAAAATCCAAAGGGACTTGGAATACCATCCCATCGATATAGAAAATATTTCCTCCCAAAGTAATAGGAAACTTAGGAAGCATCCCTAATGTTTGATTGGTTCCTCTGTTAAAATCCACTAGATTCTAGGTAACAGGCACAAGAGGCGTAGAAACTAAATCTTGCCAATGAGTTGAGGAAAAAATACTAACAGATGCACCTTCATCTATAATTGTGCTAGGTATGACCACATTATAAGCTTGTACTATGATTTGAAAGGGAACATAAGAAAGAAGATGATATCTTGTCAGTTGACTCCAATCAAACGAATTGACCATACTACTTGGGGGGGGCATATGAATGGGATAAATTTTCCCTTCTGCCATGGGAATGAAAGGATTGTCCTCTTGTACCATTGGAATGGGAGGATTTCCCCAAAATTCATTAGAATCTGAAGAAATGACAAGAACCTGAGTGGTTCGACCCTTACTCTCTAAGAGAAAAGTACGATCGACTGAAGGTGGAATCGGGTCAACAAATTTCTTAACCAATTGTTGATTGAGAATGGACTAATGGGATTCACGTTCAAAGAGAGTGGGATTAACTGGAGATGGATTCTAGTCAATCATTTCATCAACTAGTGGAGGATTAGGAGAAATATTTCAATAACCAACTATTGATTAGTGGTTTTCATTAATGTCAACCCAAGCAGCACCAAGAACTACCTCGATCTTGCATGTGAATTTTTTCTTGACAACTCATCCTATTTTGAGTCAAGCATCTTCTATATGGATTCTACTCTTCGAAATTTTTTCGTTCATATATGGCACACCACGTAGTTCTTCATGGTTTTAGATTTATCCGTGTTTGAAGTTAGTAACCCTAGTTAATGGGCTAAAACCCCATGGGGTTGTGGCATGGCACTCATCATTGGTTGTGGTCATTCTATAGTCAATAATTAATAATTTTTTATGCTCCTAAAATCCCTCCAACATTCACTTGTTGAGGACCCTCTAAACTCAAGACATTTCTATAAATAGGGACCCTCATATCCTCCTCTCGCAAGCACTTTTCAACGAACTATCTTGTGAGAATACCTCAATAATTTTTTGGCCCTCATGAGCTTCTAACACAGGATATCTTGTAGGTAGTTTAAGGTCTCATTGAGGTCTAGTTAGGGCACAAAATTATGATCAAGTTTGAAGGTCTTTTTTTAAGCAAGTTTAGAGCCCTGGATTCTAGGATTTCGCTACTTCAAATAGGTCATAGTGGAATTGTCACTATAACTTGTGTTATACAAATATTCAGATGCTAAAATTAAAACCCATTTGATCCAAAATCTTCATGAAACTCCTGACCGAATTTCATATCTTGGTTTGCTATATTTTTGGAGATATGATCTGAGGAAGTTAGGGTTTTTCCAAGCTTCCGAATTCCATGTCAAACAGGTGATCTCAGGAAAATCATCATAACTTTCTCTCTGAGCATTGGATTCAAATTTAGTAAATATTGACAAAACAAGGATGGAATGTAGTTTTTTTGGTATCATTGTTAGGGCTGAAGGTAGAAATCATGACACGTGGAACTTCATACAAGTTCTCTCTACTAAACTATGCTATAATCAGGTCATTGTGGGAGATTTGGCATAACTCATTCTTGAAGATTCAAATCTCGACCAGGCCTGTGGGGTTGGAAAGATGACTCAAAGTGATACCATGGGACAAAATTGCAGACCTTGGAGACCCAAATTACATAGATACAATAGATTCAATATCGATCTCTTGGAAGGCAAGAAAAAGTATTCATTCAAGGATCACTGCAGTAAGGACCACACATCAACAATCAAGGGTAAGTATTCTACAGCAAGGTATGTATGATTAGTGTTTGCATTTGAATTTTGAGTATCATCTCTAAAATATGTTTTTGTAAGACAACGTAAGTATATTATTTTGTATTTGTTTGGGTCTTGCTTGTTAATGCATGTGTAGGAAGGATGACACTTTAGAACAAATCAGACACATACTAGAAGGACATGCAATGCCAAAGTACCATTACTTGAAGCAAGCACAACAATACCTCAAAAATTGCAAGTGATCCAAGAATTACTATCGAGTCAAGTGTCAGATCTTGTCAAAAATCCAGTGTTGTAAAAGAGTCATCATTGTAAATTTGTAAAAGAGTCATCATTGAAAGAGTCATTGTAAAAGAGTCAATATTGCTAGAGTTGAATAGGCATTGTTGGGAGGTATAGGAGTCACTGTTGGGATAATTCCATGGTTGGGTTGTAGGTCATAATGTGATTGGGTGTTCATTCAAGTACAATAAAATCATTGTAAATCATATTGTATTGCGGATCATTGTCCCTGGTACGGGATTGCACACTCTTATCTCACTTCTGATCATTATAGGGTGGAAGGCTAGTGCATGAAGTCACCTACAAATTGGAGTATCTGAACACTTCAGGGTGGTAGGTTGGTCTAGGATGTTGGGGAATCCATTGAGTTGACTACTGAAGAAACCAAGGTGTTGGGGTGTCATTCTCGTGGGAGTTGGAGAAGAATGCTTTTCTATAATTCTAGGAAGTTGTAACTTTCATTTCAGTTGGGGCTAAAGATTAAAAGGATTTATTAGAAAAGCGTTTGGTGGTTTTTGACCCAGAGGGGGTTTTCCACCTAAAATTCTTGTGCATTTTTTGTTTTATTTTTTAATGTTGTTACTGGATAAACATTAATAATAATTGAAGATTAACTAATTCTATGAAAGGATTTAAAAGTCCTAATTGCTAAGGAATACTGATTCACCCCTGCCCCCCCTTAGTATTCCCAACAATTGGTATCAAAGATTGGTTCCTTCAATAGCATTCTAATAACTGGAAGGAGATCATGGAGTATACTAAGAATATAGTTCCTTTGTTCAATGGAAATAACTATGCACTTCAAAGTGGAAGAATACAGGTTCATTTGCTAGCGCAAGCATACGAAGTATGGGAAATCATTAACAAAGGCTTCACACCGACCTAGGATGAACAAGGTAAGAAAAATATGGTACATGATACAAAGGATAAATATCTTATTATCAGTGGGCTTCTCCAATATGTTTATCTTAATGTATTGAGTTGAAAAAATTCTAAAGATGTATGAGGCAAGCTTGAAAATATATATGTAGGTGACTCAAAGGTGAAAGAAGCAAAGCTTCAAATTTACAACGAAAAATTTGAGCAACTCAAAATGAAGGAAGATGAAAATATTGTTGCATACTTTCAGCTTGTTGATGAAACGACAAATACATTGGAAGGTTTGGGAGAACCTGTCAACGTGAACAGTTTTGTCCTAAAGATCCCACGAACCTTCCAGCGAGATTCAACCCAAAGGTATCTATCTTGGAAGATAGATTGGATCTGACCAATCTCAACATAGACAAATTGGATAGAATTCTTACGGCATATGAAATGAGAATTTAAGAAGAGGGTGTCACATCTCACATAGAAACAACGTTTTCCGCATCCAAGAAGACTGGTAAGGACAAACAGACTCAAAAAACCAAAAATTGCAGCTGTAAATATGAAGAAAAGGAAGAATTTGAAGAAGAATTTTCAGATAAATAATTTTCCTACTTCACATGAAAGATGAGAATAGGTACGGGAAAATTCAAAGGTAAAATTCCATTGATATGTTTTGATTGTGGTGAGGTTGGGCATTTTGTAGCCAAGTTTCCTCACAAAAATGAGGTTGTTATGAAAGGAAAGAAAGGCCCTAAGAAGTTCAAAAAGCAAGGCAAGAAGAAATAGTTTAAGAAAAAAAATTTCTCCAAAGAAGATAGCTCCTCATTCGATGAAGCCAGTGATAATGAAGAAGAAATCAATCAAATATTTTCGTTTATGGCCAAGCACAATAAGAAAGAGGCATCTAACGAACAAGGAGATGAAGAAGAAGAGATGACTGAGATTGAATTTCAAAATGAAGTGATCAGGGTTATCAAAGAGCTCAAGGCTGAGAGGAAGCGTGTTAATACTCTTGAAGATGAATTAAAGACAGAAAGGGAACATTTCCTAAATCTCAAAATCAAGGTTGAATAATACAAATGAATTGAAGAATCGGTCAAGAAAGAATTAAAGGAAAGAAACAAGGAAAGAGAGGCTTTAGAAGCTGAAATAGTCTCTCTACAAAAGGAAGTAAAAAATGGGAAAACTCTTCAAAACTATGCCAACAACTCAAAGGCATTCAAAGAACTCGTCAACAATCAATGATCATGCAGTGACAAGAGTGGTATTGGTTACAAAGAAAAATCCGTAAAGGAGTCAAGTCCTTCTATGACAACAAAAGAAGATGGATATGAAAATCTACCAAGCAGGTAGATTTCTCAGCTAAATCAAGAGATCAAGACTCACAGGAAAAACCATGGAAAACAATTCCTCAAAGAATATTTCCTCCTGAGTATAAAACTATCTTTTATGGTCATTTTTATTCATGTGGAAGGTTTGGACATAGAGTTGTAGAATGTCTCATATATGTTCGGAATGAATATAGTTCTAGGACATCTTTACAAAATGGATATTCTAGAACTCAACAGAATATCAACAGATTTGATCATTTGAGAGATGATGTCGAATGTTACAAATGTAACAATTTTGGACATCTAGCTAAAGATTGCATACTTGGAAGCTCTTCAAAGGAATTCTCACAAAATTAGAATGAACAAGTATGGAAAAAGAAGACTGAAAAATGTGTTATCGCTCTCAAGGCTCAAAGCAACAAAAAAAATTTATATGTTGACAGTGGTTGCTCAACGCATATGACTAGAGATAAAAATAAGTTCATACCCTTGAAGGAAAAAAAGGATGGAACAATGTCTTTTGGAAATGATGGGTCTTCAAACGTCATAGGAGTAGGTACGGTCACACTTGGAAGAAAGGATGCATTAGTGAAGGATGTGTTGTTGGTTGAAAATATGAATCACAATCTAATCAATGTTTGATAGATGTGCGATCAAGGACACACGATGCTATTCAACTCTAAGAAATGTGAAATCAAGAAAAGAACTTTTCGAAAATTGTGGCTACAGCAAGCATAGCTCCAAATGACATATACATTTTCGATGAAAAACCTAAATGGTTCTTTTTGGAAAAAGAAGATGAAATTTGGTTATGGAACAAACAAATGGGACATATAAATTTCGACAATTTGGCTAGGATCATCAAAAAGGAAGTAGTAAGAGAAATGCCTAAAATTTCAAAACCTACCAATACAGTCTGTAAATCTTGTCGGCACAGAAAATAGACAAAAGTTCAATTCAAGACAAGGGAACACTTTTTGTCACGTCCATTGGAATTAATACATACTGATCTTTTTGGTCCTATGAGAACAAAAGGTTTATATGGTGAATTATACTTTATGTTAATGATAGATGATTACACCAAAATGACAATCGTCAAACTCTTAAAGAAAAAATCTGAGGCATTCGAATGTTTCAAAATATATAAGGAAATGGTCAAAAATGAAACTGATTTGAAGATCAAATGTCTGAGATCAGATAATGGTGGAGAATTCATGTCCAAATCATTTCAGCAATACTATGATGAAAATGGAATAAAAAATCAATTCTCAACAACCAAAACACCACAGTAGAATGGAGTTGCTGAAAGAAAAAATAGAACCATACAGGAAATGGCTAGAACAATGTTAAATGACTCAAAATTGGATGATAATTTATGGGTTCAAGCAATCGATACAGTTGTATTCAATATAAACATAGGTCTTCTCAGGAAAAATTTTAACATGACTTCGTATGAACTATGGAAGGGAAGATCCGCTAACACTGAATACTTCAAAATATTTGGAAGTAAATGCTACATAAAAAGAGAAGACCAACAATTTGGCAAGTTCGATTACCATGTTGACAAAGGTATTTTTGTTGGTTATTCACACAAAAGAAAGGCTTATACATTCTACAATTTGAGGTGAAAACATATAGTTGAAAGCATAAATGTTACTTTTGATGAAGACTATGTTCTAAAGGATAACAATGAGATCATCTCTGAGGGGCTTGAGGTAGAATCTATGAAGGATGAAGAAGAAGCTCCAAAACAAGACCAGTCAAATAAGGAAACAATAGTCAACCAAGAGGAAATAACAAATGATCAGCAGGATGTACAAGAAACTTCTACAAAAGTTTTAAAAGAATGGTGTCAAAAGAATCATCTGTCAAATCAAATCATCAGCAACATAAATGAAGGAATTAGAACCAGAAGAAGTCAAAAGCTTCATTCATCATAGCAAGCCCACCTTCCTCTCTTAGCAACTTTTGAGCCTAGAAATTTGAGGAAGCTAATCAAGATGAACATTGGGTAGCAGCTATGAATGAAGAACTGGATCAAATTGAGAAGAACAACACTTGGGAATTGGTTCCACAACCAAAGGATAAAAATGTTGTTGTAACTAAATGGGTCTTTAGAAACAAATTGAATGAGGATTGACAAGTTACCAGGAATAAGGAAATATTAGTCTGCAAAATATATGCACAAGTATAAGGAATTGATTTTGAAGAAACACTTGCTCCTATTTCTAGAATGGAAGCTATCAGGATGTGTCTCGCTTATGAATGCTCGAGAAAAGTCAAGGTGTACCAAATGGATGTTAAGTCAACCTTTCTAAATGGTGAATTGGAATAAGAAGTTTACATTGAAAAACCTGAAGGTTTTTTGGTCTCTAACAAGGAAGACTACGTCTCCAGATTAAAGAAGGAATTATATGGTCTCAAATAACCTCCTAGAGGTTGGTATGCTCATCTTGATGGATATCTACATCAACAAGGATTCAAGAAACGAAGCGTCAATATAAATCTCTATGCGAAAGTAGATCAATATAACCTAACATTTATCAAGGTATATGTGGATGATATAATATTTGGAAGAAATGATGATAGATTAAGTAAAAACGTTGCCACAAAGATGCAAAGTGAGTTTCAAATGTCTCTACTTGGTGAGCTAACATACTTTTTAGGGCTTCAGATATCTCAGTAGGATAAAGGAATATTTACATATCAAACCAGGAACATCAAGTAAATGCTCAAGAAATTCAAGATGGAAGGTTGCAAGCTTGTCCTTACCCCAATGGTAACAGGTTATAAGTTAAGTTTAGAAGATTCGTCAAAGGATGTGGACCAGAGGTTGTATAGATCTATGATTGGCAGTATTCTATATGTGACAATTTCTCGGCCAAATGTAATGTAGGTAGTTGGACAAGTAGCAAGATTCCAATTAGCACCAAAAGAATCTCATATTATTGTCGTAAAAATAATTCTTTGATATATTAAGGGCACAGCAAAATATGTTTTATGGTATCCCAAAGGAAATGATCTAGTTATCCAAGCTTATACATATGTAGATTGGGCAAGAAGTGTTGATGATCGAAAGAGTACCAATGGAATAGAATTCTATCTAGGCGGTTGCCTTGTTTCAATCGCATTATCCACAGTGAAAGCAGAATATATCATGGCAACAGCTTGTACTCAAGTTCTCTAGATGAAGCAAACTTTGAAAGATCTTCAAGTCAAGTTTGATGAGCCTATTCTCATATTCTATGATAACACCCATGCCATCAATATCTCCAAGAATCCTATGATGCATTCCAAATCAAAGCACATTCAGATCAAATATCATTTCGTTAGAGAGCAGGTCGCTGAAAAGAATATCAAGATTGAATATGTTGGCACAAAGGAAACAAGTGATTATATCTTTACCAAACCATTACATCATGAAGCATTTGAGTATCTTCACCAAAATATTTGGATTCTCCCAATTTCTCATTAGACTCTTTCTCTTATCAAACTAAGTAGAAAGGGGGAGTGGTGGTGTGTATAGGTCCGCAAGATGACAGTTTGTTAGGGGGAGTTACCCTTTTCCATTGATGACAAAGGGGGAGAGAAGGAAATAGGAAGAGGCTTCATGATCACAAGTGGGAGTACTTGTGTTTCCATTAATTCCAAATGGGGATATTGTTGATCCGTGGTTGTCATTGATGACAACCCAGGTAGCACTAGGGGCTACCCCAATCTTATATGGGCATTTTGACTTTAAAAATCATCCTATTCTGAGTCAAGGATCTTCTAGATGGATTATATTCATCGAGATGTTTCCATTGATATATGGGACGCCATGTAGTTCTTCATAGTTTGAGATTTATTTGTTTTTTAAGTTAGTAACCCCAGTTAGTGGGTTGAAACCCCATGGGGTTGTGACATGGAACTCATCATTGATTGTGGTCATTGAATATTCAATAATTAATAATTTTTTATGCTACTAAGATCCCTCCAAATTTCACTTGTTGAGGACCCTCTCAACTCAAGACATTTCTATAAATAGTGACCCTCATATCCTCCTATTGCAAGCACTTTTCAACGAACTATCTTGTGAGAAGACCTCTATAATTTTTTGGCCCTCATGAGCTTCTAACATAGGATCTATTTCAAGGGATTTTTTTTCGTTGAGGTCTAGTTAGGGAACAAATGTATGATCAAGTTTGAAGTTCTATTTTGAAGCAAGTTTAGAGCCTTGGATTCTAGGATTTCACTGCTTCAAATAAGTCATCGTGGAATTTTCACTATGAATTTTTTTCTACAAAGCTTCAGAAGCTAAAATTAAAATTAATTTGATCTGATATCTTGATAAACCTTGTGACCAACTTCCTATCTTGGTTCGCTATATTTTTGGAGATATGATCTCACGAAGTTAGGGTTTTTGCAGGCTCCTGAATTCCATGTCAAACAGGTGGCCTTGGGACAATCGTCATAACTTTCTCTATGAGAATTGGATTCGAATTATGTAAATAGTGATAGAAAAAGAACAAACTATATTTTTTTGGTTATTCTTTTCAGAGCCAAAGGTCGAAACAGTGACATGTGGCACTTCATACAAGTTTTCTCTACTGAACTATTCTATAATCAGGTCATCATGGGCGATTCATAATAACTCTTTCATGAAGAATCCAATCTTGATCAAACATGTGGGGTTTGAAAGAGGACTCATAGGGCTACTACAAGACAAAATTTTAGACCTTGGATATCCAAAATTACATAGATACAACATATTCAATATCGGTCTCCTAGAAGGAAAGAAAAAGCATGCAATCAAGGATCACTGCAGTAAGGAAAACACATCAACAATCAAGGGTAATTCTACTATAGAAAGGTATGTATGATTAGTGTTTTCATTTGATTTTTTTGAGTATCATCTCTGACTTATGTTTTTGCAAGACAACGTAAGTGTATTGTTTTGTATTTGTTTGGATCTTGCTTGTTAATGCATCTACAGGAAGGACGCTACTTTAGAAAAACTCAGACACATACTAGAAGGACATGCAATGCCAAAGTACCATTACATGAAGCAAGAACAATAATACCTCAGGAGCGGAAAGTTATCCAAGAAGAAATGCCGAGTAAAGTGTTAGGTCTTCTCAAAAAGTAGTGTTGTAAAAGAGCCATCATTGTAAATTTGTAAAAGAGTCATCATTATAAATTTGTAAAAGAGTCATAATTGAAAGAGTCATTATTGTAAAAGATTCAACCTACCTAGAGTCAAAGAGGCATTGTTGGGAGGTATAGGATTCACTATTGCGATAATGTCATGGTTGGGTTGCAGGTCATAATTTGATTGGGTGGTCAGTCAAGTGCAAGAAAAGCATATTGTATCCTGGATCATTGTCCCAAGTATGGGAGCCCACACTCTTGTCTCACTTCTGATCATTATAAGGTGGTAGGGAGGTGCTAGTTTGGTGCATGAAGTCACCTATAGGTGGAGCCTGTGAACACTTCATGGTGGTAGCTTGGTCTAGGATTTTGGGTTATCCATTCAGTTGACTAGTGAAGAAACTAGGGCGTTGGGGTGTCCTTCCAGTGGAAGATGGAGAAGAATGATTTTATAGAATTCGATGAAGTTGTAACTTCCATTTTAGTTGGGGATGAATATTAAAAGAATTTATTAGAAAATACTTTGGTGGTTATTGACCCGAAGGGGTTCTTCCACCTTAAATTCTTGTGCCTATTTTGTTTTATTCTTTATTGTTGTTACTAGATAAACATTAATAATAATTGAATATTAACTAATGCTATTAAAATATTTAAAATTCCTAATTGCTAAGGAATTTGATTCACCCAGCCTCCCCCCCTTAGTATTTCCAACACTAGTAGGGAGACGAGGCTGAGAATATGTAAGGTTTTCCAATACTTTTGTTGCTTCATCCATATGAGGACAAAGGTGAATAGGATGATTCTCTTCACATAACTTACAGGGAAATTTTAATTTACCCTTTTTACCATGGAACTTAATATCACTAGTTGATGGTTTGTCACCAACATGATCTCCAAAAGATGACAACAAAGGTCGATGTGAGCCTGTGGACCACACTTCTAATACTTTGGGAATACTAAGACAATCTCTAAGAAGGTGGTCACCCTTACCTAACATGCATGGGAATTTAACTTTGTGGGGTTGATCGGAAGATTTGTCCATACTAGTTGCATCCATAGTAATGGTTTCTTAGCTACCCCTTGCTTATTTTGCTTCTTATTCTTCGTCATTTTCTTCTTCTTCTTAGCTTATTGGTTATTGTAATCAAGAATTTCATCAGGCAAAGAGGAAGAAAGGGATGAAGAAAAAATCGGTGAAGAAGGAAAATGGCCAACTTTAGGATTAACAAGAGGTTGATGTTGTTTAGGTAGAGGAGAACTTGGTTGAGAAGTAGTTTGGACATTCAGAACCATACGATTCGAAAATAACCAAAATGGAAAATCAATGGTAAACCTGGGAAGGGACGTTGCCATATAAGGAGCACCAATATTTCCAAAAGAAGGAAAAGGACCAAGATTCCCATCAGAGGAGTTTCCTTTATTGGTAGAATCAGGAACTGTTGCCATTAGTCCCAACCTAATATCTACTAAGGAGTATTTCCACAAGAAGGATTTTGTTCTTCGGTCAATTAATTGATTTTAGAAATTAAAGGCACAAACAAACAAAGGGGTAACTAGGCATAAAGGTTTACCAAGAAATTATGAACTGCAACATACACCTTGGAGAAACAAGGATTTAATGTACAACATCCAGTCTACCTGAGTGTTGTGTTCAGTGTAACATGGTATACAAGGTAGCAGAATTGGTTACCTATGGATGGATAGAAACCTATTGGGGACTCCCAAAATATACTCGATGGTACGTGGGAGTGCAGTCTGTAGTAGTGCTATCTAATGTGTAATTGTTCAATGAGAGTGTTCCCATATACTTATCATGTGTGGAATGCCATCCAATATACTCGAAGGTACATGGAGAGTGACCCGATACACTTACATACGTAGAATGGGATATCACCCCCGAATTGTAACACTAAAAAAAATGGCAGTTCCTATGTTTAAAGACGTTGGAACACGTCTCTATTCTTTGTGATGTTAAGTTTCAAATGCTCCTTAGGTTAATTGAGTGAATTTTAAAGTTGATCTTCATTTATGTTTTAGTTTCAAGGCTCAAAACTCGATTTCACCTGAACACACCTACGATGCAACTAATATGACGAAAATAACTCTTTTCAATTTCAATGAAAGCTATCTACTATAGGGAAGAGGTGCAAACAATGATGCAACAATCAAATATGGAGTCATTGAGATCTTCCTAACTAGATCTTTCAATTTCACTATTCCAATTCAATTCAAATGATTAAAATATGTCAAACCATGCAATGTAATCTATGCATGATTCCCCTGAAAACTATGAAAATGTAATTTATGCACAAATTCCTTTCCAGCTATGAAAATAAGAATTACAACTATGAAAATGTGATCTATGCAAGAGAATTATTCAAAACAAGCACAAGAGGATTCCCATGAAATCAAACGTAATCTCGGATTTTATGAATAGAGGACTAAAACCAAAATTGGGTGAAATTTCCATATATCAAAAGAGATGTCACTCAAAGGTGATTAACACTCATACACAATTTAGCCCCCCCCTCCCGAGCTATTTAGAGGGAATTTTTTTCACAAAAATGAAAGAAAAAACATGCAATTTCACACTAGGGAATTCTAATTTCACACACAAAACCCTAGATGCAAATGCAAAGATTTTTTCTTTTCACCACACTTAATTTTTGAAAATGAGGAAAACTAAGATGCAAAGTCTAATCACTGATACAAATTCACTTTTTAGAATAAGGAATCAACGATCAAACAAAACAAGTTTGCAAGCAACCTAATGATAAGAACAAATAAAAATAAAAATAAAATTATTACCAAGGCAATCAAACACAAATTCAAACCAAAAGGAGGATTTACAGAGACCACAAGACACTCAAGACTTAGGGAAGTTCAACTGGAAGTAGGCTAACCAAAGAGAGGCTCAAGAAATAAGGAAAAATTTGTGCAAAAATAGGGACCAACACTAGTGCAAAAGAGGCACCAGTGCATTGAAACACTGGTATAGAGTGGGCCTGGGTAAGGTGCAACTCTCTGTCAGAGGCACTGGGGGAGCATTGGGCCTAGGAAAGAAGATTCTGGCACAAATATTGCGAAAAAAGGCTCAATGAAATCACTTCCTAGGTCTATTCTTGGTTGGATGGTACAACAAAGGTATGGAAAGGAGGTAATTAAACACAATGGACAAGGAAACCACCAAGGGAATACTCCATTCCCTAGTGGAGTCGCCAATTTTTTATATGGGATCTATGATTACAGACAAAAGTATCTCACCTAGGTCAGTGGCGAACCTAGAACAATAGAGAGACAAGGAACATAATTATTTTCCTTAAAGTAAATATATGATGGAGTGAGGCCTGCCTGGAATCCCTCACACACTTCGCTCCTTCTTTAGATTGGAAGCTCCAATTCTATCTTTGAATGACAAAATTAGAACCTGCACAATCAAATAACACAAGCCGAGAAACTACGAGATCTATGTAGTATCATCTAATTACTTCATTCAATAGATCAACATGGTATTGAAATAAGTGAAATAACAACATCACATATAGGAAAATATTGAATTATTTTCATTAATATAAATTGAAGGAGATTACAACCATAAGTAGCAATTGATCTTGTAGAAGAGCTCCTCCAAGTTGTTGACTTGTCCTTTCCTTGTCACAATATGCACCTCCAATCACCCTAAATGCATGAGATGATGACCACTGCAGAATCACTCTCCAAAATCCAACCCCCAACCATGTAGAAGGTTGGGAATATATAGATAAGTAGGGTAAGTTGGGAGTTCTTATCGAATTACCAATATAGGGTTTGAGATCCACGTTTGATGGAGGGATAGGATCAAAGGATAAGTGGTGAAAATTTCAAAGTAGGGAAGGATAGGATTTGAATGTTTTATCAAAGGTAAGTAGTTTAAACAACTTTTGGAAACTCCTAGAAGGGGAAGCTTCCGGAATCCTAATCATTCTCATAGATTTATAGAACCAACACAGGTGCAAAGGGGAGAAACTTGTTGGTGACCAACGCAGGCCATAATGGAGCAACCTATTGGTGAATGCACCCTAGTAGGCGCATAGGGAGAATTGGTCCTAAAACTGGCTCAGATGATGCAGTTTAAGGCTGAAACTTTGGGGGATGAAGGGAACATGCTTAGGGCTTTGTACAAGATGGTGACAAGGGGAAATAGGATGTTGATCAATCCCATTAGGAGCCTCACTGATCATATGTGACAAAATGGCCTATAACATAATTTATGCCCTAAGGCCATTCTTCATACCCTTGAACTAGGATATATGAGGAGGTTATAACTTAAATGATTCATGAAATTTAAAGAGTTCATCACATCTTTTTAGCACATCGCAACCCTACATCACAAACTTCCATTGTGAATCTCATTACAATGTTGCAATTAATGCACATTAAATGTGATTCCATAGTGAAAATGTTATATGACCCACCCTACCGTTTTATTTTTACTATGTTAGATTGTCACAAATATTCATTGCTCTCTTACATTTTGCATTTGGTAACATGTCCCTATTGTCCAATTTCATGTTGTGTTGCCTAGTATTGTAATGCCCATGCCATATTTCAGGTTAGTATTTTTCACTCCCTTCGCATATATGTTTTTTCAATAAGTTGTAAGAAATACTATACTTTGGCATGGCCATTCAATTATCTAGACTCCTCACCTTCTATCTTCTGCACATGTATACAATACATGGAAAAATCCTTACATGTCCAACACTTGGCCATTTTTTATCACTTCTCATTGCCACTGCATCACATATTCACATCTCATCAACTATATTACAAACATTATGCATTCCCATCGCACTTTGATAATCCATTGCATCATTGCATTAAAACCTTGTGCACAACATGCATCATTATTTGCAAATCTATCATGTCACATATTTGTTGATCAATCTAAGTCTTAGCATTGTAATATGGCGCAAACCCTTTGCACATCATGTAATGAAGTTTTGTGATGTGATACATAGTTGTATTGTAATCCATCCCTACATCGCTTGATAATCATGTTTGCTAGTATAAGCTTTTTCCCAGTGCCATAGTGCAACTCCCATCCTCAAACACCACTGTTATTTTACATTACACACCAAGTCTTTTTTAGGTTTCTAATCTATCTTTTATAATGAATATCTTTGACCTTCTAGTTTCAATTAATTTGTAGTACTTCGGCATATCATCATCTTAAGATATGGCTTCTCCCAAGAGAAGACATAGGAAATACCTTCTGGAGGAGGAGTGTGAGGAAAGTCCCATCGCATTAATGATGACCAATGTTGATATAGGGTATTTTATTAATAAATCAATTTCTCTAGAATGGTATCAAATCTACCATTTGTTTGCTAGGAAATAATATCCTAATGGGGAGGAAGACATCAATGCATATCAAAATATAAAAAAAAACATGGTTGTATAAAGTGGCTTCTCACCCAGTAGCGTTTTCAACTGGTGAGACCATCGAATGGTGGCCACAAATGATATGACTATCATAGATAGTCATGGCAATATAATTATCACACTTACTTATCCTCGGATAGTTAAATACTACAAGTTGTCCAAATATCACTTTGCATTCGTAGTGGCCTAGTATAGCAAGTTAAATATAAACAAAAAAGAGATCATAAGGACGTGGTGGCAAGCCCCGAGTTTAGAAGCAAGCAAAAAAAAAGGTATAGAACAAAGTCACTTAGAAAAGAATATCAAATGGTTGCAACGTTGTGTTGCAGGTTGTATGGTAGAGCAACAACTAAACTCTTCAAAGAGAGTTGGGTCTCGCTCATATATGCATGCTCTCATGATGGGATTATATTTAATTGGGTAGATGTTATTTCCACATCTATCTAGGATAATGTGGCAGATGGTTAGAGTCCATAAGAATGGAAGCAGCCTAAATTTTACATGGATTATTTCCTACTTGATAACTTATGCAGGTGTGAGTTTGAAATGATGGGTTGGAGCTGAAATATAACTCCAAATATTTAGATGGTATGTATTTACTGCAAGGATCTGTGGGATAGCCAACATACAACATCATACACAGATAGTTGTGTTGGCATTATGGGTCTAGTTTTGTCCTTGATTGGAACCTACACTGATGAATGTGTCAACTTTTCTATGGATTTTTTTCCTATTCAGATTTTTGTATATATCCATGGATGGTATGGCCTGATCTGGATGAAGTGTCATCCAATACCCAATGTGGGATTAAAATTCCATTGCTTGTTTATGACAATGTAATAGTTAATAGGTGTGTAGTGTAGGATTGATGTGCATATATGTCACTATGTAAGATTGATATGCTTGATCAATGCAGTATGGATATAAAATGTTGGTATGCATATTTGAGGTTTGTATGAAACTTGGATTGATGATATAAAGCCTTCATAAATGTATATAAGTGACAAAGAACATGTAGCAAAAACTTGAACAAGTTCTGGACCACAAATAGGAGTTTTACCGAGTCCAAACCATAGTTTTATAGAGGAAAACTTAAGGGTGTGGCTAGAAATCCCTAGCCACATGGGAGAGGGATGTGGGTGTGGCTAGAGGCCTCCCAATCTCATGGAGGAACACCTCTAGGTGCATCTAGAGGCCTCCCAACCGCATGGAATAAGGCATGTGGATGTGGCTAGAGGCCTGCCAACCACATGGAGGAAGGCCTGTGGGTGCAGTTAGGCTTTAGAGAAATTTTGAGGTAAAAAATGTGTTCCAGTTAAATTAGTTCCAAACTAATTGAGGAACTAATAGAGAGTTAACAGTCAGTTGATGCATGCATGCACTCAACTAGTGTACTCCAGTTAACTGAAGATTCCCTCATTAGAAACTCATGCATGTCTATTCTGAGAAAGACCCAGCTAAGTTATATGTTAAGGACACTGTACTGTCAGTTGCATGTGTTTTCTTATAAAGAAAACTCATGCATGCAGAAGGGATCATTTATTGAGGATTGCGCAGTTCTGATAGTGTGTAATAGCAGTGTTCCATTTGGTGAGGTGAGAATCATCCCAGAGGAACAGCGCAAGGAAATAGGAGCTTGGAGGGTAGAGAGGAAGGCTTGAGAGAATCCAATATTGCTTGTGAGCATCTGTGAGGATTGGACTGAGAGTTGGCTAGCTGTGAGAGCTAAGGCTTTGTATAGTTCCTATGTATTTCCACCTTGTATGATAATACAGATAGTGGGGTTTTTAGTTGAGGCTTTCCCCAAAGTATTCTCATGTGTATTGTGTGATTGATTCTTCTTCTTCTGGTTATATGTGTTCAGGTCGATCTTTAAGCTTCCGCAAAATTGATAGTAGAAGTAGGTTATAGTATTTTGCTTTGGTTATATTGCATTATCGGATTAACCTACATCATATTTTCTACATGGTATCAAAGCCATGTTTATTAGAGCGATATTTGTAGAGAATTAGAGAATTTCTAAATGGTATCAAAGCTAGATTTGTAGAAATTTTTTACATGGTATAAGAGCTATGAACAGTATACTGAGAAGAGAATTCAAAGTTTGAAGTTCGGGGTTTCAGGCGCAAATCGAATTCATATAATACTTCAAGGTTGGCCAATGGCTTTCTATGGCTTGAGACTCAAGTATGCCTTGGAAGGTATCTTGAATTACATAGCATGGAAATATAGAATGGAGGTTGTATTAGAAGACAATGGCTTGAAGGATTTCATTGTTCAAGAAATCCAAAAGCGAGCTTCAACTAATGCACAAGAGTTGGCTGAGTGGAAGAAGTGTGTGGCGAAGGCAAGATGAATCATCCTTGAGGGAGTTTGAGACCATATTGTCTCAAGTCTCCATGGGAAGGATACTCCATTTTCAATGTGGAAGACATTGAAGGAACTCTACCAGAACAGTAGCAACCAGAGGAAATTGGCGCTCAAGGATAAGCTTCGAAGAATCAAGATGGAGAAGGACGATACTATTTCCACATATCTAAACAAGCTCACCACCTGTAGATATGAGCTTGGTAGTGTGGGAATAACTACTGTCGATGATGATATGGTGAGCCTCGCTCTCCTTGGCCTTCCAAAGAGTTGGAATATCTACCAGGATTCTGTGAATGGAAGGGAGAAACTTCCATATTGGGAATGACTGTGGTCAGATCTTATGTAGGAGGGGATCACAAGGAGCACATGAGATGGTTCTTCATCCAAGAATGATGATGAAGAAAATTTGGCCTTAGCAAGTAAGGCAAGGAAAGGGAAGGGGAAGGCTTCCCATTTCAAATCGAATTATTCTCATGGAGGGAAGAATGGTGACATGTATAAGGTAAGATGATTTAATTGTCACAAGATGGGACATTATGCAACTAATTTCCCATCAAATAAGTCCAAGAAGGGATGCTCAGAAGGATTGGAAGGTGAGGCACTAGCCTCTTAGTTCGAAATGGACTTTACCCTCATCGCATGCATGGTGTCATAGATGATGGGTTGTGTCTGGTATCTTGACAGTGGAGCCTCATTCCACATGACCCGTGATAAAAAGTTATTCTGTACCTTGGAGGAGAAAGACCTCAAGATGCGCATAGAGATGGGTGATGATAGAAGGTATAGTGTTTCAGGAGTGGGAATGATTGCTTTCAAAGGGAGCATGGAGCTCCTCTCACCTTCATAGATGTGATGTATGTGCCTGGACTGAAGAAGAACTTGGTATCAACCGCGATGTTGGAGGACAAAGGATACAATGTTGTCTTCAATAAAGGAAAGGCATTCCTAAGACACATAGCCACGAGTTAGACCAAGAGGATAGGGATTCGAGTGAAGAATCTCTATAAACTAGAGGTAAATGATTGTGCAACATTGAGTATGAAAGCATAATTGGTGCAAAGCCAAGACATTGGCGAGTTATGGCATAGGCAGTTGGGCCATTTGCATCATGGGGCTTTGAAGATAATGTAGCAGATATCTATAGGGCTTTGCAAAGGTAAACTTGAGCAAGTTGACACATGCAAAGGTTGTACCTTGGGAAAGTACACCAATTCTTCCTTTCATGATCGAGACAGTCGAGAAGAGGCTATCTTAGGGTGAGTTCATATTGATTTGTGTGGACCATTCTCGACGGCATCCACAATGAAGCAAAGGTATTATGTGATTTTCATTTATGACTATTCTCATAAACGTTGGATTTATTTCCTATAGAAGAAGGACCAAACTTTCACAAAGTTTTGTGAGTTCAAAGCTTTGGTCGAGACAGAGTCAAGGAAGAAGATCTAGGCCTTGAGAAGTGACAACGGTAGAGAATATGTCTCTCAAGAGTTTAAGGAATTCTGCGTAGTGGAAGGAATTAAATGAGAGTTGACGACACCTCATAAAACACAACAGAATGGGGTGGCTGAGAGGAAGAACATAACTATTGTAGGGGCATCACAAGAAATGCTACATGACCAAGGCCTACCACTTCACTTGTGGGCTGAGGCATGCAACACAGTGGTCTATTTGCAGAATAGAAGCCCGCATCGCATACTTGGGATGAAGGAACTAGAGGAAGATTTCTACGGTAAGAGACCAGATGTGGGTCACTTAAGGATATTTGGCTCATCGGTATATTGCCATGAGACAAAGGATGCATGGAATAAGCTTGAGACGGCAACAAAGTTGGGGAAATTTGTGGGGTACATTGATACACCTCACAACTATCGAGTGTACTTGCCTACCAGTCAGAGGACAGTGATTTGCAGAGATCTCAAGTTTGATGAGAAGAAGGCCATGCGAGTTTCCCTTGAGAGGGAGCTCCAACTACATGCTATGGAGGAACTGTTGGTTCCTAACGAGGAGGAGCCTCCGACTGATGTAGAGTAGTTGCATGCAGAGGTTCCAGGAGTGTAGACATCCACTCAAGCAGAGTCTTCTAGAGATGGACAAAAGTGCACAAGAGAAGCTGACAAATTGTTGGAGGATGCGAGAGAGAATGTGGGAGCACCATATTCTCAGCACAGACAAAGGAGGTCACCTGAGATGTACACTAGATGCATGCCCCTTGTTGGGGAATGTGTTGAGACTGAGCCATCTTCCTTTGAGGAAGTAGTGCAGCAGCCGATTTGGGTTGATGTTATGGTGGAGGAGTATGACTCCATAGTTTGTAACAGTGTTTGGGATGTGGTTCTGAGACTAGAGAACAAGTTAGTTGTGAGTTCTTGTTGGCTTTACAAGGTAAAGCAAGCTATTGATGGTAGTTTGGAGAAGCATAAGGCAAGATTTGTTGCTCGTGGCTTTTCACAGGTCGAGAGGATCATGTTGTTGCAGTATATTTCGACAGAGGAGAAAGATGCTGACATTTTGATAAAGGCATTGTCAAAGTGTAAATTTGAGTTCCATAGAGACAGGATCGAGTTGGCAGATAATCATTTTCTTGTTGAGAGGGAGTGTTGAAATATGACAACAAGAATATTCCAATTCAATTTGTCCTTGAATTAAATTGTGAATTAACATAAAATTTAGTCTTAACAACTACTTGGAAATAATCAATTAATTTATTTTAAATTAATTAGTTGGAGAAATTCAAGTTAGAAGTCTTTTTGAAGTCATGCAAGAGTTATCCCTT
>APFE030260024.1:40545-56265 GCA_000404065.3 Pinus taeda
GTTATCCCTTAAATTAAGGAGATAAGATTGAGTTATATTTGAGTTGTAATTAGTTAACACAGTTTACTGAGTTAAGTCCAGTTAAATTAGTTCCAAATTGTTTGAGGAACTAATAGAGAGTGAATAGTCAGTTGATGCATGCATGCACTCAACTAGTGATACTTCAGTTAACTGAAGATTCCCTCACCGGAAACTCATGCATGTCTATTTTGAGAAATACCCAGTTGAGATTAAATTCAAGGACAGTGTACTATCAATTGCATGTTTTTCTCAAAGAGAAAACTCATGCATGTAGTCAAGCATTTATCCTTGAGGATTGTGTAGTTTTGAAGGCTTGGTTTTCCACTTGGTATAGGAAAATCATCCACAAGGAACAAGGAAATAGGAGCTTGGAGGGCAGAGAGGAAGGATGAAGAGAAGCCAAGATTGCCTGTCAACATCTGTGAGGATTGTACTAAGAGTTGGATAGTAGTGAGAGCTAATGATTTGTATAAGTCCTATGTATTTCCACCATGTATGAGACTACAATAGTGTGGAGTTTTTAGCTGAGGCTTTCCCCATAGTATTTTCATGTGTATTGTGCCATTGGTTCTTCTTCTTCTGGTTATATTGTTAAGATTGATCTTTAAGCTTCCACAAATTGATAGTAGAAGTAGGTTATAGTATTCTGCTTTCATTTATATTGCATTATCAGGTTAACCTACCAATATATTTTCTACATCATATGCTTGAGATCAAGGACAAAAAAAACACTTGGCATAAAATTCTAAAGATGGAAATGTGTCACCTTCGAGAAACTAATAATATATCCCTACTTCCTGGGGATGATTTTCCTCTTAGCTTATTTCTTTTTATGAAAACTTCCATGAAATTCCTAAAAAGATTGTGCAGTTCTGGGAAGGACCGAAGAACTCTCTGATTCATTCACCGAGTAGTTTCTAACCACAATAAGTTCTACGTAATGTTTGGGTTGATTGGCTCTAGGCTGCGTCTTAGGCTCTACACAATTTCCCAGTTGAAGGCAGGTTGTCATATGTCACTGCGCAATTCTGGATCTGAAGGCTCACTTGCTGGCTTGGACTACTCTACAAAGTTTCGCAGTTGAAGACATGCTGCTAGTTGGGTCTACACAATTCTAGAGCTGAAGCTCACTTTTGGGTTGAACTATGCATTTCATGAGAGAAATGTTGGTTGCCATTTAGGATTGTGTAGATCATGAAGATAGTGCTAGAACTAGTTTGCAACCAAGACACGGGGTTAGCTTATGGTTAGACAACAAAGCGAGTAAGTAAACACAAGATGTAAAGAGAAATATAAAACTGAAATGAAAGCACAAGTACCTAGGTAGTGTAATACAAGTCGTTGAGATTTTAATAGGGAGGTTCCAAAATGAAGCGTAGGCAAAATTTTGGAGGGTGGTTGTAGCCACTACAAAAAGGTGCAAATGTTTATACATAATCAATGCCTTCCTTTTATGAGTACCCTTTTTCCACCAATATAGCTTTATATTTATCTATACTACCATCTACTTTAAACTTGGGTTTGTACAACATTTACATCCTATGGGATCTTTTCCTTTAGGCATTTTAGTCAATTCCTAGGTTTTATATTTAATTATAGATTCATATTCTTCCTCCATTTCTTTTCTCCACTCTTCATGTTCATTAACTTCATTAAAACACATGGGTTCTATGGCATTCAAAACACTATTCATGAGAACATAGTCCTTATACCTTTCAAGTAGTCGAATATGTCGAGTAGATCTCCTTCTTACTTCATTGTATTCACCTTTCTTCTATAAAAGTACTTCTCCACTTCTGATTGGGCTCTGACTGTTGGTGATGTCCATATTGATGGATTCTTCCCCAAGCTTTTCCTGCTTACTTTGTTCTTCTTTTTCTTCTAATTTATTGTCTTCAAATTTAGGAATAATGTGCCATATTTCATAGTTGTTATCCTTGTTTCCTTCATATGCATACTCATGGAAAATTACATCTCTACTTGCAAACACTTTGTGAGTAGAGGGATCAAACATTTTATAAGATTTAAATTCTGAATAATATCCTACAAAAATGCATTTAGTGGCTTTAACATCAAGATTTTTTCTATTCTCCTTTAGAATATGTACAAAAGCCTTACACCCAAATATTCTCAAATGATGAACTACTGGTTTAAAACCATACAAGGCTTCGAATGGAGTCTTGAAATCAGGATACCTTGCTGGAATTCTATTCTTTAAATAAACAACAGTACTAATGACTTCTTCCCAAAAATAAATTGAGAGGTTCTTACCTTTGATCATACTCCGTGCACACTCTACCAATGTCCTGTTTTTTCTTACTGCAACATTGTTTTGCGATGTAGTGTAGGGCATTGTGAATTGCTACACTATTCCATGATCCTTGCAGTACTTGACAAAGTTCCCCAATCTATATTCTCCCCCTCAATCTGAATGAATAATATTTATAAAATTCCTTGTATACTTCTATGCCATGTTTTTGAATTCTTTGGAATATTAAAAATCATTACTCTTTTTCCCGAGGAAGTACACCCAAGTGTACCTTGTGCAATTATCAATAAACAATAGAAAATATACATAGCTCCTAGGGATCTAGTCTGCATGGGTCCACAAACATCAAAATTCACAAGTTCTAATACATCTCTTCTTCTCCTATTAGAATTAGAGGGGGATTCATCTTTGTGAATTTTGCCTAATGCACAACCTTCACAAGCAACATATTCACTATTTAACGCAGGGAGTCCTTCAACCATACATTTTTTGTACAATAACAATAAATCATGACGATTGATGTGACCATACCGCTGATTCCAATGAATTTCTGTTGACGTAGTTGTAGAAGTCAATGCTTGATGAATTTTGTTGGTAACATCAAGCTTGCACATGCCTCCAACTCCGACTCTTGAAGCAACATGTTTGTAGTGATCCAACAAATATTTCACTATGCAATGTGTTTTGAAAAGTTCAACCTTCAGGTTTTGATATGTAATTGTAGACACAAAGACAAAGTTTTTCTTGATCCCAAGCACATACATAACATTACAAATGTGTCTGACATTTTCATTTGGTAATATTACATGGATATCCCCAAATCTATTAATCTAGTGTGGGCGATCGTCTCTAAGGTAGATATTAGCACCATTACATACTTCCTTGAAATTCTCATTCCATCTCCTGTTACATGTCATATGAATAAAAGCCTTGAAGTCCAAAACTATGTATTAACATCATCCATTTCAACAAACAACATAACATTAGACACAATTAGATTTATATTTTTGAGATCAAAATTCAGGGCTTCTCCTGCAAAATTCCTTGACTGTCTCCTATGTTTATTGCTAGATTCATCATTTTTCTTCTTATAACAGTCTTTGGAAAGATTCCCACTTCTACCACACCAAAAAAAATAAAAATCCGGATGACATACCTTGATTTGATTTCGGAAATGGCCTTTTCTAAGATGAGCTTCCACCTTTGTTTTCTCCTCCTTGTTTCCCTTTGAAGAGTTTATTCTTCACCACAAGTGTCAAATATGAATTCTGAGGCTTCAAGTTCTTGCACATCTCTTCTTCTTGCAATAGTACACTTGTCAATTCTTCAAAATTTGGTACTTTCTCCCTCGATACAAGACATGTAATAAACATCTGGTAGTCCTATGAAATTCTATTTAAAGTGATTTTCACAAGATCAGTAGAAGGTACTGATTCTCCTATATCTCCCAACTTATCGTTCAAATCTATAATTATGGAAATAAAGGCACTAACAGATTCATTCTCTTCCATTTTAATATACAAGATTTTACTGTTCAGAAACATGATTCAGCTTGTATTCTTAATTTCATACAACTCCTTCAATGCATTCTAGGTTTCATTAGAGGTATGCCAATCACAAATATAAGGGATTTGATTATCTTTAACAGACATCCTTAATAATACCTTTTCATTCCCCGGATGTGGGTGACCATTAATGCGTTAATCGTGAGGAGATGGGACAACGGCGGATGGGCTGGCCACTTGGCCGTTAGCAATCTTCTCAAGACCAGAGTCAATAATCCCCAGGGTACCTCGAAGGCAGCATTAAATGCTTGCTACAGTCGACGCAGAGCCATGTCTTGTTTAACCATGGCATCCAATCACAATCCAGGCATTCTACCCTTGTTCCATTATGCTTGCCCTCCGCAGGCGGCAAAGCCTATTGAGAGAACCAGCACGGGGTGACGCTGTTGGATTGTCTGTTGTCTTGATTTGGGCAATGGTTACCACCATTCCCAAACAATTCTCTGCAATTCAGCTCCTATTCTCCAGCATTCTGATTCCTCTGTGCAAAATTCCCCCGATTATTCCCCTTCTGCTTACCCTGACTCATTCTCTACTCCTCTTTCCACCATGGTTTACCACTGTATGCTTAGCAGACACGGCAGCACATGCGGTGGTAGCTCTCAGTCTCATGCTTGGCATTGAAACATTTTGAATTCCCTGACTTCCTTGGCAGAAAATCCCCACTATCCGAACACCAGAAGCGGACGGGGCAGAGCAGGTCTCCACCGCTTTGGTCGTCATGAGGTGACTGTGCGCAATGCTCCCTTCCCTCTTCCCCTACACCAGGTCCCCCATACCATGCAATTCCGGTTTCGCAGCTCTCTGAACCACCCAGTCATTGTCGCCATCATCTCCATCTCCATTACTGAAGAAGCTGAGCAGAACATCCATATGACAATATCCATGGAGGAGACACACAGAGCTGGTCTAAGTCAAAACAGAGGCAACGATGAAGAACAAGGTGGTGATGGTGGTCGGAACATAATTCCTGGGAAAACCATTGTTGGTAGCTCGCATGAGGACTTGGGCATGCAGAGTGACATGCAGGCAGTGGAAAGCCTCATGGCGGACATGTCGGGCCCGCAGCAGGCGGTGGACAATGCTGAGTTGGACAACCCAGATCATTGGGCTTGCCCGATTGTGGAGGAACCTGCCACAGAGGAATTCATTGCAAAAATCGTGTTTTCCAAGTGGCACTTCACCTAGTTCTTGGTCTTTTTTGTCTTGTTTTTGTCTAGGTTGGCGGTCTAGTGCAGACGCACTGCTGGTTTTTGGGTGGGTTTGCAATGTTGGTTTTTTTGGTTCTCTTCAGAAAACTGTGGATAAATCCGGTGTCTTTTTGTATCTCTTTCTCTTTTTTAGACTGGTTTTCCCTCTGTGGGGGCAATCTAAGATTTTGTTAATGACAAAAAGATGATTTAGGCTGAGTCCCTTTCTGGCAAGGACACTCTATAAATACCTTTTATTTTATTAATAGATTACTCTTACTTAGAAAAAAATAATACTTTTTCATTATGTTAGAAAATTATATATTAGAGAGCAATGGAACACATAAAATATATTGTAGAAATATAAACACATAAAACAAGAGAGACATAGATATACGTGGTTCACCCAATTTAGGCTACGTCAGCCAACCCTTCCTTTTATGTTATCTATCAAAATAAAGAGATACAACCTATAGAAGATCTGTTGTAATTTCCTCTTCCCTCTCACACGATCTCCTCTCTCTTTCTCACTCAGAATACTGATCTACATAGACGCAATACAATTCCCTCGTATATAGTGAGGGGTTCCCTTCTATGGCAAAAAAACCATAAATTAAACATAACTTTTATCGTGAGATCTCCACTTAATCAACCCCCATTGCAGCGTAATATTTTACGGGTGGCGTTGCCACCACATTATGAACTACACTCCAATGCAGTGATACGTTTGAATAAAGAAGATAATCAGGCTCCACACCCAACACTTTATTCTCCTGCTTCTCCTAGTCCTGAATTGATGGAATTGTCGAGCCTGTTGTAGGTTTTTCTTCTTCTGCCTTTGTGATGGTCCAACCACCATAACCTTCCAAAAATGTTTTCATCTTGAATTTCTAGTTTACATAATTTGTTCCATCTACTAAGAGATTCACCATTGCCCAATTTCTTTCAAGAGAACTTCCAACACATTAAAATAAATTTGAATATAGCCCAAAAAAATCTTCAAATTAGCGCCCCCTTGAAAAAATATAAAAGACGTTGGGTTCCACTTTCCAATAGAGGATTCCATTGTGCTCTCCACTTCGATAGTATGAAATCCATTTCAAAAATAAAAATAAAAGGTTCACATGGGAGCTCAAAAAACACATCCCTCTTTTACTTTTAAAAATATTAAAAAACCTTTTTCAAAAAATTATGGTTCCAACCATACCTTTTGACTACATAAAGGTCAATTCCAGAGCGATTTCGACATATGAGGGAAACCCAATCTTAACATAAAAGGGAAGCATTGTAATGCAATAATTTGGAGTTTCATAAGATTGTCTTCATCCATGCACCTTTCACACAAAAGGATAATATGGTGATCTCAAAAACACTTTTTTAAAGCTGTCTGGTTACTCACTGCACCGAATTATAGCAATTAACTGTAGCACTTCCACTGTGCTGAGCTACAGCCATTCCAAACATTGCCCACGCTCCACACAAACCACTCTTCTACAAACTTCAATAGCCACAATGGCCATGGTTTCAAGCATTACACTGCCAATGCCAGGTTCGAGCTTGAAAGTCCAACGGTCTTGTTCTCCACAGATCAGGAAGTTGATTTCCTTAACAAAATACGAGCTTCACACTACCTTCGAGCTTCACACTATCTTCACCACCCACACTTGCTTGGATCAAACTTAACAAGCATTCAACCTGAATAGAGCTCCTCTTAAAATGTCCATGATCTGCAAGCATGGCTTCTGCGCCTTAACCGCTGCTAACTCCAATCCTATTTGAGACAACGCTCACAATATTCTGATCTTCCACCATCGGTTCACAATATGCATGTTACACGCACGAGATGCAGATTACATGCAGATCCACTCATCCTCAATAAATCGATCAACCCAGTCGACCTATGCAGACTATTCACGTCGGATCAACAGATCAACTCACAACATGAGTTGGGGTCGACCCTTTGACAAGCTGGGCATGTCACCCGCTTCCTCACAACAACTCCTCATGGCAACGAATCGATACTCTAATCACATGAAACTCAAACGAACACAAATTCGATGAGGTTGCAGCCACACAACTCTGCTCCTTGGCATTGTTCATTTGGATAAACTCCTTCCAACAACGATTACACACGACAAACTTAGCCCTCGCCCTCACTTGGAGCTCTGATATCAACTAGAAAATACAGGAAGACAACACAAATGAGTGAAACTGGCCGTCCTCAGGTGAGGAGACCCTGAGGTTGCCCACAGTGTTTGGCTTCATTCCTTGAACGAACAAATTCATTCCTTGAACGAACAAATCAATCAATACAAAGTCTTATACAATTGTATTTAATTAGGGAGATGAAACAAAGTGCTAGAAAATAGGAACTTATTTCTAATTACAAACAAAATCTAACCATTACCGCTTCTCCATTATTTTCTGAGTCAACCTAGGGAACGTGGATACAATAAAGAACATGATATTATAATAAGTATTGATGTCGTATTATACATCCATATGAAAATAAACATATATGCATGACCAATGTTTAAAAACTTGCACTACAATTTGTGTAAACATGCAATTGTATCTTTGTTATGCCAATTCGTAAATGGATAGAAGGAAACTCAATTTACACACGCGCATATAATTGTAATTATTAGGTTATTGATATTTTAGATATTAGTTATTGGTATAAACATATAAAAATATAAATATGATGCTATCTCTAACTTTTGTTAGGGTTGAACTTTAGGTTTCATTAATTTATGTGTTAGTAAGTGTTACTAATTGATGTTATCTTTAACTTTGGTTAGGGTTGAGTTTTAGGTTTCATTAATTTATGTGTTAGTAAGTGTTACTAATTGATTGAGATATTGTTAAACTTTGGGTATGTGTTGTAATATATAACAATGTACATTAAAACACGTGATGTTTTCCATATGTCTTTGTAAGAGGTAATTTACATTAAGATAAGAGAAATTTTTAATATTATTTTTCCCACGTAGAGTAGTGCATTTATGTGATTGTATAATTTTTAAGATCATGGTAAGTTGGTGCATTCTGTCGTGCACCACTTACAAAGAATTTATTTGTTTCTATAAAATTGTCATTTCTATCCTCATTTCCTTCTTCTTGAAGTATTAAATGCATGTTAATGCAAAATGAAAAAGTTATGTTTGTGTAACATTGAATGTGGATTAATGCAAAAAGTAAATCAGGGCAAAGAGAACTATGATATGGTCTTCATTTTGATTCCATATGCTGACTTTTATTTTTGAGCTATTTTATCGCCACTGTATTTCTGGATCCACTTGGATCATTCCTCTCCACTAATGAGATTTTGGGTTGTCAAAAGCTTCATTAATCAATTGGAAAGAGAGGGGATTTATCCCTAAATTTGTCCTTTTCCATCCATCGAGCCTTACTTGGATGCATTCCTTTGAAGCCAATATGGAGGTACTCCACATCTCCCCATCATGAAGTCCTGGTCTTCCTGTCGAGAATGATGTCCTCTGGTAGCTTTTGTCCAAGTATTCAGGTGAAAAATTGTCCACTGTAGGAACCTATCCAACCTCTTCGGCATCCATAATCAAAGGAGGCTCATAAAGTTTCAATTTTTCAACATTCACTACTTAGTAAATCTGCTTGTATGCTGGAAAATCGAGACGAAAAGCATTGTCTCCAATCTTCTAGAATATTGTGAATGGGCCATATTAGATTGGTCACAGTTTCTTTCCTTCCCCTTTCATTTTTTCCTTGATTATGTGGAGCCACACATTGTATCCAACCTGGAACTGGTGATTGACTCAGTGCTTATCATGGCAATCTTTGTATTGAGCTTGACTCTTCTCCAATTGCTCTTGCACTGCTTGGTGAATCAATTTAATTCATTGAATGAACTTCCATGCTTTGTCCCTGTCATCTTTCCCACTAGAATATCATCTCTCCCAAGGACCATGTCTAAGGGATCCTTTGGTAAATAACCAAAGCATGTCTTGAATGGTGAGCTCTGCATGGATGAATGCACTTCTCAGTTGTATGCATGTTGTACATAAGGAAGCTGCTCATCCCACAACTTGGGATGTTTGCCATAATAGCCTCAAAGTAAGTGTATCAATGTGTGTCTGAAAACCTCTGTTTGTCTTTCATTCTGCAGATGAAATGTCATGCTCCTCTTCAAATTGGTGTCCATCATTCTTCACAAACTCATCCAAAACTATCCAAGAAAGCGAGGGTCTCAATCCAACACAATAGATGTGTGAAACCCAAAGTGGACCCATACAATTTGGAAGAGATGAGTAGTCTGCTCTACAATGACCTAATTTTTACAAGGCATTAATACACAATTTTTTATAAATCAATCCACAACAACATACAAATAGTCATATCCTCTCCTAGAAAAGGGAAAACCTCCTACAAAATCATTGACACACTTTCCCATGGAATACTCGAAACATGGAGTGGTGTGTAGAGCCCCAATTTTCTATTAGTGGGCTTGCTAACTAAGCACAACACACATTCTTTTACATATCAAGTCACAAAATTTTTCATGTGAGGCCAATAACACAACCTCTGCAAATGGCACAAAGTTTTCCCTACACCAAAATGACTCGACACAAGAGAAGTATGTGCCTCTCTGAATACATGTATTCATTCATTGGTGGGGATACAAAGTTTTCCAAGGTGATATAACAACTTTCCCTACAAATGGTAATCATCCACCTGTGATCCATGAGTCAACTTTTCATAAATCTCCTTAAATCATCATCATTAACATATTGTTCAACAAAACTTTCAAAAGATAAAGAGGCATTTTGCAAAACTATAGATGCAGAAATAAGAGGGTGAGAAAGCATATCTACCACTTTATTGTTGGTTCCCTTCTTGTATTTTATTACCAAGTGAAACTATTAAAGATCCATATGAAATGATGTTCCTATTGAAGCTTGGTCCACGACTGAAGGTACTACAAGGTATGGTGGTTTGTGTGAATGATGGTCTCCTTACTGATCAAATAGTGCTTCCACTTCTTTACGCTTTGAACCAAGGAATACAACTCCTTGTCGTATGTGGCATAGTTCACAACATCTTTGGAGAATGTCTTTGAATGGTAACATAGAAGTTTCCTTTGTTGCATCAATACCGCTCCCATGGCATATTCGTTGGCATTAGTCTTGATCTTGAAATGATGTTAGAGGTCTGGTAAGGCCAAAACTGGTGTGGTGTTGATCTTCTCTTTCAGTGCATCAAATGATTTCTACTTCTTTCCTCCCCATTGAAAGGTTTGCTTCACACTTGTCAATGCATGTAATGGGGAGGAAATGACGAAGAATTTGGAAATGAAACTTCTCCATTATTTACCACACCTAAAAAACTATGAACCACTATAACATTGGTGGGTTTAGGCCACTTTACAATCACATCAATTTTAGAAGGATCTATTTTCAATTATCCACCTCCAACAATGTGACCTAAGTAAACCAAAGAGGTCTTCCCAAACTCGCATTTAGACATTTTTACATATAAAGTTTATTTTTGCAAAACATCAAGCACTTTTTTAACATGAGAAACATGATCATCCCATGTCCTAGTGTAAACAAGAATGTCATCAAGATACACAAGTACAAAATCATCGATAAAAGACTCAAAAATATTATTCATGACCCTCATGAATGTGGCTGGAGCATTACATAGTACGAATGGAATCACCATCCATTCAAACAACCCCTATTTCATCTTGAATCCAATCTTCCATACATCCTTTTCTGCAGTCCTAACTTGATGATAACCATTGCGCAAGTCCACTTTTGTGAAATAGACAACTTTTTTCAATTGATCTAACAAATCATTAATGTGAGCAAGAGGGTACCAATTCTTCACCATTATTTTGTTGAGTTCTTTGTGATCCATGCACATCCTCCATGTGCCATCCTTTTTGGGCACCAACACGATAGGTGAGCTGCATGGAGAAGAACTTGGTCTTATGACCTCTTGGTTCAAAAATTCCTTTACCTACTTCTTTATATCCCCCATCTTAATGTACGACAACCTATACATACCATTTTTCGGTAAAGGAGCATCCTACTGCAAGTGAATATCATGTTGGATCTTAAGCTTTGGAGGCAACCCACTTGGTTCCTTAAAAATACCATCATAGTTAGAAACAATTCGATACAATTCCTTTTTATGAGTGGGATCACAACCTTGGAAAGCTTTAGATGTCTCGACATATTTTTCTCTCACAACCATGAGCATGCATCCTTTGATGGAATTAATCAATCTCTTCATCTAACCTACACTTACAAGAGTGACACCAATTTTGGCACGATGAGCTCTAACAATATATTCCACCTCATATTTCTTGATATGATACTTGTTTTCATGGTGAAAGAAAACTACTTTCTTGTCATACAAATACAGAATCCCTAATACAATACAACAAAAATCCAAGGGTACAATATCAAGATCAACCTCATCAACTAGTTTGGATGCAATCACAAATCTAGCTCTGGTTACATGTAATTTTTCTTTATCACACACCCGACCAAGAGGGTATGGTTTTAGATGAGGCTTGGTATCAAATCCTAGCTTTTTAACCAAGAATTCTGAAATCAATTTTTTTTGTGAGCTTGGATCAAACAAGGTTTCCACTTTAGTATGTTTCATTATGACTCTCATGTGGAACAATTCAATTCTCTTTCGTTCATTAACACGAGGCTCATTTGAAGAACTTGTACTTGCATGTGATTCAGAATTTTCGTTAGCATGAAGAGAAAGAGTAACTTATGTGCCCATTGTTGTGATCAATGTCTCATCATCAAAATTAGATCCAAAGACTTTTTGCGTGGTTGCCACCATCTTTTTCTCTCCCTTTCCACCAAATCTCTTTGGTTTCAACTTGATATGCAACTTCCAACATTGTTCATCATCATGGACTTCCTTCTTGCAATGTGTGCAAGATGGGTTCACTCCTTCCTCCTTGGTTGTAGCTGCCTTCTTTTCCTTTCCCTTACCTTTTCCTTTAAACTTGCCATTATGAGGTTTGAAAGATGATTTATTTGGATTATATTCTTCATCATTCTTGCCCTTGTATTCAATGTGAATGGCATTCACACTGCCTGCATCAATAGTAGTAGGCTCAAATAATAATAAAGAATGTATGATGTAACTATGTACATAAAAATATACTTTGTTATAGTTTCTAGTGAATCAAGTGAAATTCCCAAATTGAATGCTTTTTTTCTAAAATTGTATATGAAGCTTTGTACATTTTGACCCTTCCCTTGCCTTAAATATTTCCATTAGATTAAAGCCTTTTGTCAATAACCCAAAGAACAAAACTAATCTTTTAATGTAGAAACAAAATTGGACCAAGAAGATTCAAAGGAGATTACCCAACTTTTTGTTGCCTTTCTGCAACTTTCTCTCCTACCAGATGAGAGTGATGCCACTCGATCGAAGAGATGTTAATTGGATATTTTACTCATCTTCCTCGATTTGCTAAATCTGGAAACAAACCTCGATCTGTCTAATCCAATTGTTTTGTTTCTTTGCATTACATTCTCCATTATATATGGGAAAATCAAATTGTACATTTGGCTTTAAAAATGGCTTCTTTGATGTATTCCTATGATGCCTGTTAGAGTGATGAGAAGAAGAATAAGAAGAACTATCACTAGAAGATGGAAAGGGAGGATGCTCTTATTCTCCACCTAAATGATTTACCAATGCATGGTCACCTAGATTGTTGTCTTATAGGGGCCTGAACTAGGTTCGGAAGAGTTATTTAGCCAAAAAAATCCCACAGCTATTGGCCCTTTTAGCAATAGTCCGCAGAGTGCGGACTCAGGTCTCACCCGAGGTAGTAGGGGAGGGTGTTGGAACCAAGTTTCTGCACCCTTGGGATGTCTAGATTTGGTCTGGAGGTTTCGCACACCGTTCTACAACCTTGCACTACTCTGCTTCCATGCAGATTTGAGGCAGAGCTAGTCCTCGATACTATTTACTTACAATGTTATTATAAATCAGATCTACTTTCGATGGTCTTTAAGCAAACATTGAATCAAGATGACCAGTGCGCGCACTTAAAAGAGATACAGATTTTCATTAACCCAAAATGTAAGCATGCGCATAAAGCATCAATAGAAATGATAATCATAAATTATCCAGATCTGCAATAGCTCAGATTAACACAGTGTTTCAAAATCAACTTATCTTTATTTCCGCTTTATCACCGATACATCTAGATCTACCTTGTGCACTCAGCTGCACGGGTCCGCGCACATAGTTGCAGACTCTACCAGGCCTCTGCGTACACAACTGCGGAGCCTATATTCACTACCCAATACCCTCAACTCGGACTTACAGATGCTCCAAAACTTCTAGCTCATGAACCCATTACAATTTAGACCATTCGTCATCCAAAAACTAGCTACTTCTACCCATAGAGCCTCACTCTACTTATACATTTCCATGGACCGTGATCCATGGGCAGGCCGACTCAACTTACATTTCTTTGCATTATTTTTGGGCAGACTACCCTTTAACTCAACTTATTACAAATTGCGCTCCACGCATCCCACAAAGTCTTTACCCTATCTTTACCCAAAATTTCAGGCTTTGTGCCCCATGACCATTACACGGGGCTTCTGCTACCCAATAGTCCCCCAACACAATCATCATGAATCGTTCGAGTCACTCAGCTGGTACGAAAATCTTCACGCGGAGGTCGGTTACCAGCTTCTATGCTTCTCTTGTATTGGCAAAAACCTCTTTCGTCATTTGCTATATCAGTTCCACGCATGTCGCCAACACATCAGTCTCTATCTCTGTTGTCTCCATGGTGGCATATTCTGTCTGCATTTGTGCTACCTTGCACTCTATGGTGGTTGAGACCACAAATGCCTCATCCAGCCATAGTTGGAGATAGTCTTTAATTATTGATTCCTTCTGTCTGGCTACGTTAGCTTGGATTTTGAGGTCCTGGGCCTCCCTTATCTTATCCAAGTGCTACGTAATAGCAATGGTTTGCATGGTTCCTTTGATCATATCATAGGCTTGCTGGAGCTCCTTGGCCTCGGTTTCTAGTCGTTGGAGTGTTGGATCCTCTTGGAGGGAGGTGAGCGTAACAATCAACTAGGTTAATAGGTCGGTACATTCCTTCATTGAATGTGTGAGCATCTCGCGTCTGAAGGTAATGATGTTTTTGTGCTTCTTGATGACCTTTGGTGGTGTTGACGGGTGAACCTGCAATTTTAAATCCGCGATCTGCAAACTGAGCTCCAGCCAGATTCATGTGGCCTCCTCCTTTGCTTGGCGGAACCCATTAGCCAACTTGTGGATTGATGTCCCAATAGGCAGCTCAGCCCTAATTTCTAGCTCAGGGGCACTCGAGCAAGCTTCCGCTATTAGCTGCTCCACTTGTTGATTCTGTGTGACTGCTTCGTCCCGTTGGAGGTGCAACTGTTCTATATTAATTTTCTGTTCTCGAAGTACCTGTTCGATGTGGCCTTCCCTGGCGCAGAGCTCCATTATGGTGCTGTTCTAGAGTTGTTGCAAACATTCTTGTGGTAGGGTAGCCACGTTTAGTCCCAGCCCTATAAGTCATCCTAGCACAACTTGGTCCTCCACATTTGCGGTGATCAATGCTCCTACTGGAATCACGATGGTATGAGCAATTTGGGCCTTCAGCAATGGCTTAGTGGCTAGCATACCTGGAAGCCCCTGAGTAGTGTTGGTGCTTGTTGGCGTGATCTAGATCCCAAGTTCCTGTAGCTACGTATAGAGCTCCTCCAACACAATCTGCTACTCTGACATCGCCTCATCGATGGCATCCCAAGCGATATCACGAACTGTGTCCCCTATGTCATCTAGGTCAACCTCGGTTAAGGTGGTCAGTTCGCCGTCCCATTTAGATGCCTTGGCCTTCTTCCATGGCTTCGTCCGTTCTATTTGCGTTGGTCATTTCAAAGGCACAACCGTGGTGGTTGATGGTGGTTCTTCTGTGGCCGTCTTAGTGGGTGCCTTCTTACTGCTTTTTTCCTTTGTCAACGTGGCCCCTCTTAGTGGTTCCTTTCCTGTTGCCATTTGTGCTGCCTCTCGGGCTGCCCGAACCTTCACGGCATGTTTTTCATTCTGCTTTTGCTATGCAGCGTGCTTAGCTTCCTCCTTTTGCTTCCAGATAGCAGCCTCATTGTGCCCTACTGCCTCTCATCTACGCCATGCCGATGGCCAGGTATCCAAAACCGCATTAATAGCTTCATCAATGGTAAAAAAATGGAGTGTGGTCCATGTGTGGTCAGGGTCCTTATTCGCCCTCATGTAGACACAGTGCATGTCCGCTTTAAACTCATTAATATGCTTCACGCTTTCATAGATTTCGTTAGACAAAATAGGTTTCCCATTAATCCATTGTCAGACACTCACGTCCATCAGTATCCAAAAGATCTCGATGCTATGGATTCATCCAGCATCCCTTGTCGCCCAAAACGAGGCATATTTGGTGGCTTCTGGCTAGTCTTGGTCCAAGACAGGAAACTGGTTGTCTTCGGGTAAGTCAGTGGTAACAAACATAATGGACAGCAACAACCACACATAATGGAAGGTCTTGCCCTCCTCCTGGATCTCTCGACAGTTGGTCAGGAACTCTTCACAAAGGAATTGTGACTAATTGAACCATTCTCTAGCT
>APFE030260052.1:2029-13861 GCA_000404065.3 Pinus taeda
ATTGAGGGGTAACCTGGAAACTCTACTTCGCTATACCTGGGGGCATGCAAACCTTTCCGCATGCAAGTGAAGAGCGGCTATTTATTTTTTAAATTTGTAGGACCTCTAACCCTTTAAACCTATAAGGCTAGTCGTTTCCTAGCTAGCATAAAGAAAGGATCCGTGGCAAAGCTTTAGAGATGTAAGCCACTTCAAAATAGCATCTTGAATGAGACATTTTCATCATACGACTGGCAAGCAATGTTGTCTCAGAGTTCAAGCTCGTTAAAAAATAAACTCTCCATGACCAGTTTTAGCGCATAGTTCATGCTCGTTAAAAAATAAACATAAGTCATGAGCAAATGTTTCTCCCCGCATTTAAGCTTGTTAAAAAATGAACGGGTAAATAACCATTGTGAATACCTTATCGCTAGCTTTTGAGCCTTGGTCGTGTTCTCACCATCACTTGCACGCTGTTTTTAGCTGATCATTCACCCCCATATGATTGTTTACCCCTTCGAGGAACATCTACGAAGAGTGATTCTACTAGCCATCCTTGTAACACTGCCGTGATTGGAAAATTCCAAACCTTACCTGGAATCAGATGCTACCCAAAACCATCACTCGTTCCTCGAAAACGAGTCTTCTTTAAGCTCTTTTCACCTGACTCATAAAATATGAAAAGATTGCTAAGCGATTGGCTTCTCCGGCTCGTTAATAGGCATCAGAAGTGCTATCCCTCCTCTAGATTTTAATCTTTTTGGACCTGAGGGATTATTACACAAAAATATCGACCGCTTGTCTTGTTCGGCTCGTTAAAACTATCGAAAATTCATCCCTTTTGTATTATTTTACACTTTTTCGGACTTAAGGGATTATACAATGAAAAAGAATCTTCGGAGTCTTCTTTCCATTTCTTTCAGACTCTCTAAAAATTGAAAGAGACTGAGTTATCTTTATTTTTAAACTTGTTAAAAAAATAGCGACAAACTCGTCCAACAGGACGAGAACGAGTTTAACTATCGCTAGGCTTGCTAAAATATAGCGACAGGTTTGCCCGAAGGGCGGAT
Source organism: Pinus taeda (assembly GCA_000404065.3). Classification (NCBI taxonomy): domain Eukaryota; kingdom Viridiplantae; phylum Streptophyta; class Pinopsida; order Pinales; family Pinaceae; genus Pinus; species Pinus taeda. The sequence goes on from APFE030260052.1 coordinate 3,079, forward strand.
TATAGAACAAGCATATGTTATCCTCCTCAAGCTTGACAAAAATAAAGAGGTACTGGTCAGCAATGACTGGGGAAAATTGGGAAGAAAACAAGAATAAACTTTATTGATAGCAAGTCGCTCTTGAACATGACACTTTCCTTCCACATCCATGCTAGGTTGGGTTGTTCCGTTCACTAGTCATCACCATTGGTCCATCACACTATCCATCTATGGGGTTAACGCTACCAATCCATCGTCATTGTCGCTGATATGTTCAAGAGAAGTCATTCAGACAATTCACCTGAGCCTCACCCACTGCAATACATTCATGCTTCATTCCTTCATGACCGCCGCCCTGAACCCCCATATAGTCAGTTTGTTTTCACCTCCAAATCAGTTGCTTCTTTCTGTGTCGTTGATGTGGGATTCATTAAGGCCCTCTTGCGACAGGTCGCTTCTTGTCGACATCAACTCAATATCCAAGAAGTTGACTTAGGAACAACCCTTTCAGTACTTTGAAGCTTGCATGCCTCAATGGCAAGTTTCTCACTTTCGGCGACAGCTTTACATCAATGACCTTTGACCGAGAGTTTTTGCGTGGTGTTCGACGCCAAGTCCCTTTTTCACACCACGTAGATTGTACTGTAGTACCTTGAGGGTCATTGTCATTACTGGTGATTCCTCTCGCGCCTATTAACAACGTACATCATTGGCTGGTAATCAGGCGATGTCTTTCCATGTTCGACTCCAAAACATTTTTCACATGGATCAACTTGTACTTCGAGTGAAGATTGGTTGAGTTTGAAGACCCTGGATCTAGTTTCATCCATTTGGGCTGTGATATATTCAGGAATATAAAAACATCCAGTGTACATCATTGCCGAACAGATGATCATCCAAATCAAAGGATGATGTGTCCATATCATCAGTCTCTCACACAGACGATCGTCTCTCCTATGTACATGAAAATGAGTTTATAAAGCTGAGAATGGGAATGCCCACCTCAGCTAGATCATGAAAAAATGTTGTCAAATAATGTATTGTATTGTATCTTATTACAGGTCACCTCCCAGCTCAGAAAAACTTCAGATCCTCATAGTAAAGCATTTCATCCGACATCGAAAACAATTAACGACCTCATGCTTTAGGGGGAAACTGTTATAGACATTTTTGGGCACTTCAACCCCAATCAAAAATGTCCATAAACTGAGGGCTCTTAAGTCCCTAAAAGGGTTTCTTCACTACCTAAAGGAACAAGGTCAACTGATTACATCATCTCCCAGAAGTTCTCCACTGAAAACTGCTCATAAATGGTCAAAACTAGACCATACTGAAAGCTCCATGCAGAGGATGCAATGCATATCACCTTCCCAATGTACAGGGTGCGATGGTCAGGAATGGACAAATGGCAGGGACCAAAATGTGAGGTGGAAGATCATGGAATCTTCCAGAAGCTTCCCCTCTGACACTTGCCACTCCTTTTTCGACCAGGGATGAGTAAGAGATCTTCATTCTCCAAGTGGAAGCAGGAACTATGAGAGAGAAGACACTAATGAAGATCCCAAAAGATGACTCACCTCTCTGTAATCATCTATATATGGATCCCTCATCACAGAGATCTAGAGGCTAGAATTTTGTAATCTATAGAGAAGTGTTGTTGGTATTCTGGTGTACATTCGTAGTGTTGGGTTATTTTGCTTTGCTTGAGGTGAAAGAAGGGCTTCTTAGCTGGAGGATGATGCTGGGTCAGAGCTGCTCATGGTTGTAATCCTCTTGCTACTTTTTATCTGAATAAAGCTATTCTTGTTTCCTTCCACATCCTGGTGTATTTGTCTATATATGCTTGTATATGGTTAATGTACATCTGATCCTACATTATTTGTGAATTTAGATCCTTGTTTCTTGCATAGTAGTATTTTTCTATGATTCTACAGGTCCTTTTGAAGCTGAGCAGACAAAGAGCAAGCAACAAAACTCTATCAAGAAGGAGAGGGAATCGAGCGCAAGACTCAGGTTGGCCCTCTTGGTTCTCCTCTCATCTATTTTCATAAAAGGAATTAACAGTAGACTTTGATTGTTTGTTTCTAAGATAGCCACACATCTTAGTGGGAATAACAGCATTCATGTGGACACTATTCCCGTATAACAATATATACCAAAACATATGCCAAATCATATACCAAACATATATCAATCATACACTAATCATCATATAGAATATATCAAAACATCATAAGGCATATATCAAAACATCATATAGCGTGTATCAACTAGCATAAATCATGTATTAATCACCATAAAGCATATACTAAACAACGTAAAACAAATACTAAACCATCATAAAGCATATACCAAACCATCATAAGCAAATATCAATCACCATAAAGAATATACTAAACCAACGTAAAGAAAATACTAAACCATCATAAAGCAACTACGAAACTACCATAAGCAACCAACAAATCACCATATCAAGCTGTTAATTCTTGTAGTTGATTTCAACTACCCAACCAGGCATGTTAATGATTCCTGTACCACGCACATAGCTTCTGTTAGTTTTGAAATAAATTAAAATAAATTCACATCATACCTCATTGGTAGCTTGCCAATAATGCACATTTGCAATCATGTGTGCTTCCTATCACAACAACTCAAATTAGCATATTTGACCAAATCAACATGTATAAAAATATCACATTAGGTTAGCTCAAAACATAACCATCAAAATCATAAATTACATGTAACCATCATAAATCAAAATCATAGATCACATGTAATCATCATAGACCAGAATCATAAATCACATGCATACTAAAACTGAAATATAATACCGATACTTATCCTTCATCGATCCTTACTTCTGCCTTTTTTCTTTTTGTACATACATTGGATTGGTTGCCACGCCCAACAAACATCCAGTTCCTTCTCCTCAACCATGTGCACATACACATAGCATGCATCACACACATACAACCACACAACATACCACACCATGCAATACATGCATCTACACCTGACATACAACTCATACACCTACAACCAGTGTACAACACAGTGCATCATCTATACCCAATGTGCAATACCACCCAATACATGTAACTACACAGAGCACAACACAACAGGTTTGCACACCATAATACCATGACTACATGATGCACATACATAATACTGCATGCCCATAACACAACATCGATGACATGCACACAATACCACATGTACATTAGTACCATATGTACAACATGTACATAGTACCACCGGTACACCACACCACCTGCACAATGTGTGCACAACATCACATGTACATGGCATCACCTGCTCAATGTGTACACAATGACACATGTACACTACACCACAATACAATGCATACACAATACCACATGTACATAGTACCACACGCACGACATGTACGCGACACCACATGTACATAGCGCCATATGCATGACATGTACATAGCACCACATGCACAGAGCCCCACTTGTACAATGTGTACACAACACCACACGCACACGGCACCATTTGTACAATCATGCACGCCACACCATATGTACATATGATCAATGTACCACATGCACACAACGCCACTTGTACATAGCATTGCATATCCAACACTTACATAGCATCATTTGCACACATCATTGCATATCCAACATCTACATAGCACCATATGCACAAAACACTGCATATTCATCATGCACACAATACAATATGTACACAATACCACATATCCAACATGTACATAGCACGATATGCACACATGCTGCATATACATAATGAAGACAATACAATATGTATACAACACCCCATATACAATATTCGCACAACCCTATTTGTACCATAATGTACATAACATTGCATAAATAACATGTACACATGCTATGTATACACAACACTACAAGTTCACACATCATAGATGCAACATGTACAACATATACAACATATACAACATATGCATAATAGTAGTACCACACATCCAAAACCATATTGTCCTTACTAAGAAACCTTGCTTCTAGTATCTTATCCTAGCATGCCGCAGACCACACTACTTTCACTTTGTTGATGTATCCTTCAACATTACCTATTATAACATAGACATAGACATAATACAAGTATACAATATCAAATCATATCCACTTGATATTGACCTCATATATTTGTCATGACTATTCTTCCCAATTGATTCCTCATAAGACCATTAACCTCTTCATGTTTTTATCCTGCTTAAGCAATCATTCCTCCACAACAATGATCCCTAACAACCTTGTTATATAGTAACATAGATACATGGATATAGACATACATATATAAACGTTAGCATAAAACAATCATGATCATGTCAGACAATGACATACATACATACATACATGTATACATATATATAAACTTCAACATAATCATGATCATAAAATAATTACCAGATAACATAAGGTCTAGGTTAAAAGAACTTCCTTATTTATGCACAAGCATTGAGAGAAATAGTTCCCAACATATCCAAAGAATATGACGCCGCTGATCCATTTACTTTACCTTTTCTGGTTACATTTCTTTTGTCTGCACTACTACTGTCCATTTAGCACAATGGACCCAACTAGTCGAACCAATTGTCATAGTATTACCTTCCATTGCACTTGCTCATACACCAAGCTCCATCTAAGTCTTACATCACCTCTTGGGTATTGTTATGTTCATATACCAATAGGTGTCATCATTTTTGAATGAATGAGGTCAAAACTATAATATGTACATAATTTTGCTTTTTGCAAATGTTTTCCATATTTGTAAAAAATAAAATAAAAAATAAAAAAATGCAAAGACGGTATGCCCTAAAAGAAAAATCAAAGGACAAAAAGAATGAAAAAGGTCAAAAAGAAAAGATGAAAAATTAACCCTAAAGAAAAAAGAAAAAGACCATGAAAGTGTGCAATTCCAAATGCCACTACTATTTTATTTTGTTGTACAATAATGATTGTGTGCAATGTGTTATTTATGCCACAATCCATGGTACCAAACAGTTTAATCTTGGTTATTCCATGTTTTCAATTTCATGTTTAGAGATAGAGAATAAAATCTGACCAAATTGTTTAATCTTGGCAGATAAGTAGATAGGTGGAGTTAATAAAAGGAGCTCAATTGTTTAATATGAGCCCTTGGATGTAATAAGGATATACTTAGATTTCTATTGTAAAAGAAAAGAAAAATTTTGATAAGAGTTTTCCAGTTTAAGTGCACCCTAATAAAGAGTAGAAAAAATGGTAGGATGTGTAGATGGGTAAGTAGGTGAATGGTTGCATAATTATGGTGATTTATTGGATAAGATCATGTCATTTACTTTCATCATCAAATTTCTTAAAGTATGGATGACAATGGGACAGCTACAAAGTCAAGTGATTAATTTCCCCGTTTATTTTACCTTTTCACTAATTTCCCACAAGCAAAAATTAAAAGTACCTAAAACCCTAAGTTAAAGGGGCCCAAAGAATTTCTATGACTTCTGGAGGGACCGGACCCTCGACCCAATAACTTATAAGGTTTAAGTACTACAACCCCCTTACAAACATTCACTCCCTCCATGAACATTCATCTCACCTAAAATTCCCTTTTCCTAAGGTGAAATCCTCATTTACCTAGGAAAAGTAATAAACCTTACCTAAAACCTTGTTTGTTTACATAAAAGACCCACAAAAAGCATTAAGCCTAAGTTATGATGTGTAAATATGGATGTATAAATGTCAATATATCATACTTAGCATGATTTGTTTTTCTGCTTTTGTTTCATATTAACTTTGACTTTTATTATATTTAACTCTCGAAAAGTAAACCCCTTTCCCGCATTAGTTAATTAAAATCCCAAATGTTAAATATCCCACCCCATGGTCTGAAATATAAACTATAAATAGTAAATAATTAAATGGATTAATTAGTCGATTTGTGACTAATTAAGAAACATAACCCCCCCCCGCCAAACCAAAAAGGATTAATTAATCAAACAGTGATTAATTAATAACCTTCCTCCAATCACATCGTCCCTGACATCATCAAGCCACCCTAACCTACAATGAAAATCTCGTCGGGCCCCTCCATTAACTCCCCGATCAAATCACACTCACGATCACCGTACAATCTAACCCCTTCAAATCTAATGGTTGTCACTCATATCGGGCAGCCTCCGATGCCAACCTTTACCCACCCGATGTGAGCAGTTTTACTGTTCACCCCACTGCTACTTGTTGCCTGATAAATGGCATTGGGTGGACCTCTCCCAATACCGCCAAGTCTCCAAAAGTGGTGCAATAAATTCCGCTTACCACCTCCACTACACGACAAAACGTCACCTCCGTTAGTTGGCTTTGCAGATAAACCAAAAATACTCATTATTTCTATTTTCTACCAAGAAAAGAACCTTATGTTCACCAGGAAACCCAATTTTTCCAAATATACAGAAGCCGATGAAGTCTATAGGAAAATGATCAAAATAAAATTACCAGATAGTGAATGGTGGACCAGTTTTATAGATTTACTATAAGTTACTACGTTAAATCTGTGAGGCAAAGATAACTGCCAAGTAAAAATAGGTAATACAATATTAATCAACACAGGTAAAGAGTATCAATAGGTCAAAGTTAAGAGTGAAATCCAGTGCATAAATACCAAGGCAACTGCAAAAGCCAAATCCAAATTCCAGCAGCCAACACATTCACAAATAAAGGGACAACAAGCAAATGGATTTCCATCTGTCTCTATCTTCGTGTTGAAGATATTTTTTGTTTCCTAGATTAATTCTCATATAGTTATGAGATATTTTGTATCAAATTTTGTATAAATAATTGAATCACAAGTTGAAGTAATTAGGGTGGATTAAAAAGCATTTCTAGAGCCATTTTGTTTTAAGCTAAGGAGATATTATACTCAAGATTGGACTGGTTTACTGGATTATGAAATAAAGCTGAGGACATTTCACTCGATTCTTATGCATAGTTGGAACAAATAAGTATCATTTTCTCATGTTTAAATCTCGTTTTCTCTTTATGTCATGAAATATTCATATATGTTTATTATATAATCTTAAAAGAAAACAAGGAATGATATCATCAGAATTAGCTTAATTGCTCTCTGTTTTAACTGTTTGCTTTATAATTTATGTTTTCTTCTAAATTGCCTTGGTTTGGAGATTCTTAATTGCCTCCTTACTTTTGTAGTTTATCCCCCTTTTGCCCATAGTATAGGATTATTCATTTCCCTTTACTACTGGCCATACTTCCTTTCCTCATCTTAACCCCTGTTAAGGATTCTTCATTGCCCTTAGCCCTGGAAAGGACTCTCATCCATTTAAACATGCAAATTTTCTCTTGTTGTGTTAGCCTGCCCTGTGAACTCTTACCTCAGTGATAAATCAAATCCATTTAAGCCTTGCTTGATTTACTCCCTAGCCCAATGGCCAAAATATTTGCTCTGCTCATCTGTCTTCTTAATTCCATCACCCACTCAAAACAAACAACCTTAAACATTAAGAACTAGCTTGAAATATTATTTAAACAAAGTTAAATCTTAAAGAGAGAGCCCTCTCTGGACTTAGGTTGGCTAGAACCTAAGTCTAAAAGATTGGTTTGTGGTTACCTCGGGCCATTCCTTCTTTAATAACTTGTAAGGAAAAAACCTGAGTGATAACATAGTGGTGACCATACTGGGGAATCAAACCCTCTATTTCAATAAACTTGTGAAGAATTCAAATTTTTATTCAGAAGCATCTTAAAGGGTTATTAGAAGTTATTTACAAAAGTTCATAAAAGTTTAAACAAACATAAAAAGCTTGAAATCTGGCTTCAGGGAGAACTCATTATACTAGGGGCAACCCTGATCCAAATCCTCCCCCTGTATTTGAAAATCCCAACCTTATTCTGAGAATAATCAGAAGACAAGAAAGTTTGGCAAGCCCCGGACCTTTTTTTAGACCCCATTCATACCCAGTTGAGTGGCTATTCATTGAAGGCATCCCTTTTGATGAGTATTTTGGTCTCTCTTTGTTCAGAACCATGTCTGATAGTGAACTGTTGGACCTAGTCCTAGATCCATAATTCCTCAAAGAACTTGAAATCCAATGAGCCAACTTGTCAATTGGTCAAAATATATTGAACTCCCCTCAAACACCCCTTACCACTGATAGACACCCTAAACTTTCTAAAACAGCTTCAACATTTTTTAGCTCACCATCATTTCCCCATGCCTCTGAAGATCATCCATCAACTTCATCTGCATTCATACCTTCAATCCCTCATCAACCCATCATTACCCCTCAAACACCCATTACCCCTGGTTGTCCCAAATCCTCCAGTTACCCCAACTCTTGTTCTCAATCTTGTACAACTTAGAGCTATGGCCCCCAGATATGCTCCCCTTGTAATGTGTGCTACTCAAGGTGTCTTACCAGCAGATTATCAAAGTAAAACCACCACATTTGATGGCACTAGAGCATACACAACACAATAGCACACTAAGAAGATGACAAATTATTTTGAACTGCATGAGATTGACATAGGAGATGTATAAATGAGAATCTTTGTCCAAAGTCTAGCTGTAGAAGTGAGAATATGGTTTAGATCTTTGCCCCCTCAGAGCATTGATAGTTTAGAAGTCCTTTACCAACAATTCCTTAATAGGTGGGAGAAGAAGAAGAACCCCCTTAAAATTCTATCTGAATATGAAAACCTTAAAAGGGGACCAAGCGAAACTATTCAAGACTACTGTGCCAAGTTTAACAATGTGTACAATGCAATCCCTCTTGACCTTAGGCCTCCACCTGGTTTAGCCCCGATTAAGTTTCCAGACCGATTTGACATAGATATGGCTTTTCAACTTAGAGAAAGAAATCCCCCTACACTTGAAGATATGCAAAGTATATCTGTTAGCGTAGAAGCTAATCTGCTATCCAAAAGGGCTAGAGTTAGAAATGAGAGAAGAATACCTTTGAAAGATGAATCTTCACCCTTCGATCAGAAAATGAATGCTTTAGCTAAAGGAATGGAAAGGTTGATGGATAGAATAGAAGTCATTGAAAGGAAACCTCATTGGGATAACCAATAGGCTAATCCAGTAAGGAATCCAAATTTTAGGAAAAACCAAAACCAAAACACTGGTAAAAATGGGCCTGATCAGAACATTAGGTTGCCTTTCCAAGAAAATTATGCTGAGACTTCCCACCATTAAGACCCTGAGATAGACACTCAGATCAACCTTATGGGTTTAGATAATGAAGAAACAGTTTTTCTAACTTAGGATGATCAAGAATTATACATATACAACAGTTACAAACTCAAACAAGAGAATCTTTTGACTATAAGTAAGGGTATGACTATGCTATTTTCGAAGTTCATAGCCAGTACAACTTAAGAAGCAAGAAGAACACTGATATTCTTGATCAGAATAAAAAAGCAATACTTAACCAGCCTAAGAAAGTAAAAGCTACAAATCAGAACCCTCAAGTTACAAAAACCTTACAAATCCTTTCTAGACCACATCAAAATCCTCCTAGTCCCACCATTGAAGATGTAATAGATAACCAGCCTTCCAATGAGAAGCCTTCCACTTCAGTCCCCCTCAAAGGAATAGGGGAAAGCCCCCAAAAATCATATTAGAAAATCCAATTGAAAGCATTTCTAACAATGAAAAAGAAAAACATACTACTTAGAACTTTCGCTCTAAAATTCCAAATATTCAAACAGATAAATCCCCTCTACCTTTCAATTTCAGAGCAGAGGTGTCAAAACTCAAAATTTTAGTGCCTTTAACAGAATTGGTTAAACATGAAACTTAAAAATCTCAAATTAGTAAATCTTTGAACTTTGTTGAAAAGGAAGACCTTGTGAATCTATTTGATGACCAGCCTGAGTTAATTTTCAGACTATATGTTAATGGAAAGCCAGTTGAAGGAGGAGTACCACCCTTCTACATCAGCCTTAACATCCACGATAAAATCCTACATAATGCCATGCTTGACTCTGGAGCCTCACATAATCTTATGCCTAATTTTGTAATGGGAAAGCTTAACTTGGATATCACTAGGCCTTATAAGGATCTCTTTTCCTTTGATTCAAGCCAAGTCAAATGCTTAGGTCTCATAAAAGATTTGTGCATCTCCCTAGTTCAATACCCTACCAAGACCATACTTATGGACATAGTTGTTGCTGACATACCACCTGAGTATGGTATGTTGTTGTTTAGATCTTGCAGTGCCAAACTCCAGGGATCTCTACAATTGGACATGTCCTATGCTACCATATCAGTCTTTGGACACCCCAAGAAGCTATATAGAGACACTCTGATGAAGTATGTAGTGAGTTCCCAGGAGAGACCTCAGAATTTTCCCATATATTCAGTACATTCTGATATTGATTCCTTCATACTTTACAACGATGAAAATGTTGGCATTATGTTTCTGGTATGGTTATATGTTATAGATGTTGTACTTGATGGCAACACCGATGGCATGGCTCTCAATATGATGAGAATTAAGAAGTACGCAGGAGAAAAATTCATGGAATTTTATGCAGAGAAAAGTTTATAAAAGTTATTTCATGTGGAGAAAAGTTCACGAAATTTTATGCAGAGAAAAGTTTATTTCATGTGGGAAAACTTACCTTTGGTCCATGGTAGTTAGTCCTTGGAATTTGAACCTATGGTTTTTGGACCATGGCATCTCGACAGACGTGTTGATCCTAGTATTGAGTTGATGGTATTGGTTTGTTATGGTTTTGGCCCGTGGTATTGGTCCATGATTTGAGGTAGAGCTTGCCTATATAAAGCAAAGGAGATC
>APFE030260057.1:4644-15531 GCA_000404065.3 Pinus taeda
CCCTCAAGGAAAAATACAAAAGACTAAAGCAAGAGCTCCATGACTAGAAAGATGCCCAGGTGAAAAAGAATGTAGACACATTGCTCAAGGCGGCAGAGGTACAGGCAGGGACCGAGTTCAAAGGAAGCACTTCAGGGTTAGCATGAGGACATGCTAATTCATTAAGTCAGGGAGGGATGTTGGTACCATTCTATGACCCCTTTTTCCCTCCAAAAACATGACATTTGCCTACCTCTTTTCATCATTTATCTCTCAGATCCCTTGGAAATTGATTAATTAATAGTCTTATAGTTATTAAATTGCATTTAAATTTATTTAAGGGTTTTGTGTTAATGAATTAGGAGTTTTTGGGAAAAATGACTACAGGAAGTTCCAACATCCTGTAAATGGCTTATTGTTTGACATGTGGCATGACAGCCAGGCCAGAGCAAATGGTATGGATGAAAAGCGGAATGTCCAAGCATGGACGAGCACCTATCCCGCAGCGGAATCAACCCTCCTACATGCGCAGTCAACGACTGGTCAACTATGGCATGTTGGCGATAAAGGCAACAACAGCACACAGTCCAAATCGATTTTAGTTTGTTTCTTTTTTTTATGTCAGCTAGGATAGAAACATTTTCAAAATCGTGTTTTGGCAAAAGTGGCAACAGCCGCTCATGAATGTACATCCATTTTCAAGGGATATAAAACCATATGTAAATATAAGTTCTGAACCGGTTGTATGGTTGGTTACGTTTTTATCATTATTGTTGCTTCACAAACAGAGTTTCGATTTTAATACAAACAGACTTGCATTACAATCACGGTTGTGTTGTTTTGATTTGGTGATCGTTGGATAACAAGCTCAGTATACCAAGAACGCGGACGGGCCCTGCGTACATGTATACTGTTGTTATTTTATTGCATTTACAGTAAGGGTATTTGGTATTGATATGTGCAGTGATTAAATCGATTCATGTTTATGTTTATATATTTATGAATGCGCTTGTTTATATGTTTATGCATGCGCTTGAATAGATTATCATTTGGATCGTGAATCATATCCTGTAAGGGATTCGATCCAGTGTTGCCTTGTAAAGCACTGTCATGAACTTTATGTTTACGATTTCATCTTGCATGACTGTTAATGAATGTTCATGAATGTTGAGTAGCCACTGAACAGAGGTTTTATGTATGATGTCTCTATAAGGAGACAAAAATCTTTAATTACAGTGGTACACAACGTTCTATGAATTGAATCTTATTTGATAGTGATACATAGGGTGATTTAGTTTGATATTGAATCAAATCATAGCATTGTAATTAGGAAAATTAGACTTAGATTAGATCCTTTATGTCTATATATTTTAGGCACACGCCTCTAAGTCTACGCACCCTAGTCGATAATAAATATAGCCCAGTCTAGCACCCTAGATAGGACACTACATGCATGTCTTCCATATATGCACTTCTTCAGTATAGGCACATAAGATATGCGCATATGGAGGCTGTCAAATATGCCTATATGGAGGATATGTGTATATACAGAAGTTGCATATGCACATGATATATGCACATATCTTCCTTATATGTGTAGCTTTCATATATTCGTTTCAAGTATATGTGCATATCTTCTGAATATGCATATATATGGAAGATATGTGAATATACGTAAGATATGTGAATATACGTAACATACACATATAGGGAGAATATGCACACATATAAAAGTTCTACATATACGAAAGATATGTTCAGGTAGAGAAGTTGAGCATATATATGGACTGTTGTGTGTTTATATTATGGAAGTTGTGCACAACTTCTTTATATACTTAGCTTTTGTATATGTGCATATACAGAAGTTTCACATATATAGAGGATATATGCATATACATAAGGTTTGCATATACGGAAGATATGCACAACTTCCGTATATACGTAGCTTCCATATATGCACATATACAAAAGTTGAGAATAACTTCAACCTTCTTATATACTCAACTTTAACCTCCATATATATGTGGATCTTCTGTTTATGTGCATACACGGAAGATATGCACATACATATAAGTTGTGCACATACAGAAGATATGCGATACAAAATATGCACATATATAAAGTTGTGCAAACTCTGTATATAAAATTTATGCTTCTTTCGTAAATACACATATCTTCTATATATGTTTAAATATTCCATAAATACGCATAACTTCTGTATATGTGCACATCTTTCATATATCCACAACTTCCGTATATGCGTATATCTTTTTTGTATGTGAAACTTTTGTAAATCTGCATATTTTTTGTATATGTGCATATTTTTCATATATGCACATATACGGAAAAAAAATAAAAACACATATACGGAAAAAAATTTGCATTTACGGGAGATATGTGCATATGCGAAAGCTATGCATAACTCTAGCCTCTATACATACGTTTTTTGCCCTATACTTCGTGTCTTCGCCTAATTTATTAAAACAAGAGGTCGATCCATGGTAATGATATGTTCGTCCAGGCACGCAACATCAAATAAGCTATAAATATAAAAGTAAATTAACTTGTAAACTTTATAATTTGTAAATAATAAAAGCACAATCCATTATAACTACATTCATCAAAAGTAATGTAACATTGATAGAATATAACATTGCATCCACATAAGGATTTAAAATTCAATGAAGATGTTGTCATAAACACAAGTCTAAATTTTTGTATTTTTATTCAAAATTGGTCCAACTATACATTTTTCTTTTTTACACAATAGAACTTCATTTCCAACATAGATAATGGAATATCATGCCCATAAATGACATAATGGAAAAACAACATCATGATCGATCTAAAGTATGGGTCTATAAGTTACCCTCGTCCCTCTTCGCACTCCCAGGTGGATTTCCAAATTGATATCTCGGAAAAAATTACAATAATCAATTAGTTGTAAAAATTGAAAGGCATAGAATCAATTTCATTAATTCATGATGATATTTTGATCAAATACTTATTATCATTGTGAGGATTTGAGGCCATGGAGAAGACAACCCTTCCTGGGTAGATGGTGGAGCATTTAGTGATGGATATAGGCATGGTTGAGGGGTGTTGGATAAAGGCATGGTGGAAGTGAAATAGGGAAAAGGTAGTAGGTGTGGGCGACGATACACCTCCATAGGTTGTACGATAGTGGGAATCACTGTAGGCCGGGTGATTAACCTGGGGGGGAATTGGAATGTTAAGGGTGGATTATTGAAAAAATGAGAATGGTGGATGACTAAAGGGTAGGGGTGAGCATTGGGAAGGTATTACTGAGGTGGTTATAGGTATGGAAGAATTTATGAAGGAAAAAGGTGGTGGGTGTGGGCGATGATACATCCTAATTGGTTATACAATAGGGGGAAGCACCCTTGGGGAGGATATTGGGCTGTTAATGGCTAAAGCAGTGTTCCCAATGCTAGATATTTTTTCAATAGCATGTCCATCAAATAAACGAATTCGACAATTTGGAATGTTGTGAGATGTGGGTCCCTCAGTTCTAACAATAAAAAAAGTTCATATAACTATGCAAATGTATTGAACATGATAATATATTGCATTTAATGTAAAACAATGCATAGCAGGAAATTTCCATACCAATATTGGGTGTAACAGAATCTTGCGTTATCTTGGGCGTGTGGTCCACATTTCTTTGTTTTTGAGAAGTTAACTCCAATTGTTCATCCATTTTTTTTTCTTGCATGAACTCGTCCAACCCTTTCAAATTGTAGTTTATCTGTCCATGATTTTGACTTGCGACCACATTGCCTCTTTTTATTTACTGGACTCAAGAAACTATGTTTTCTCTTGGTAGTGATCTTGGATGGAGTTATAGTATTGAAAAACATTTTTTTGTATTCTTGACATGATTGATTACCGCATTCATATCAGTGGCCTAGTCAATTCCCAAGAGCGAGGTGTAGGGATTTTTGTCATCAACAATCTTTATTACTTCAAAATATGCTAGCACGTTCGCTCCATAAATATCCACAGTTACTCCCTGCAATCACCCCATGGGTATAATTTTCTGTTGGTTCGCCATTTTCAGCTGAATCAAAGACCATTACAGTGCAGGTCTTCCCATTCGCTCCCATGTCTGTTGCAGTAGACCATTCGCATCTAATCCCAAATCTTGAATGACTTGATCAATCTCATATTCTTCGATCTGCATGGTAAGTCTCATTTCATGCCCCTTCCTTGTTTTATGCTTTCTGATCTTTCAGACTACGTGCAGTTCACCTGGCACAATCCTAGCACATCTATTGGTAAGTTCCTGTAACCCTTTCCCAGCCTTACTGTTGCATAGTAACTTCATACAAGTTTCCAGGAAAGTAGTGAGCATAGAGGGGTCCATCTCCGGTTCTGGTTTATCTTTGCTTCTTGAAGTGGAGGCCTTAGTGAAGCTATTCTTAGCTTCCATGAATGCTTCAAGAGTGCGCTCCAAATCAAACTCATCTTCTTTCATCGAGGCTTTGTGAACTCGAGTACTATCTTCTGGTTTTTTTCCCTTGTCTTCTCTCGTCGCGATTCCACTTCGGAGCACTATGTTTAGATTCAGATCTTCCTCGTGCGGCTCAGACCTCATCATCTGCAGGTTTTGAGTCGGGGGAGGTGGTAGCGCTCCTTTGTCGTGTATCCTAGCCATCAACATAGGAAAATCTTCTGTCTCATGATTAAACAACGTGTAATACTTGCACGACAGACGCGTTGGATTAGTGCAATCGTGGTAATAGTGTCTTGGTCCTCTGCAATTGTAGCAAATAAATTTTTCACGACCTCTACTAGGTCCTCCTCCATCTCGGCCTCATTTGTGCCCTTGAAATCCTATTCGCAACAGCCCTGCATTCTGGTCAAGGGGCTGCATTTCGGCCTGAACACTATAGGTGGGATTTCTATCCATCATCAATTCATAACTCCTACAAGTACGCTCGTCATGTCCCATCGACCTACAAAAGTTTCAGAACAACTGTTGTGGAGTTTGCGTATACTTCTGTAACAAGTGGCAGTTATCCGTGGCAAATTTTATGGATACTTGATAGAGAACGCACCACAAAGTAGGTGTCGCGCTAGGTCTTGCTTGAGCTTCCACCCTTAGAGGCATCGGTCCTCCTCCTGCAAGGTAATTTGTAAAGACTGGGCAATGGTCTTTTTCATGACCCTGACTCTTTCATTTCATGTACCATACTTCTTCGCACACTTCTGGTCGAACCATCTTATCCTGAATTAAGCTTTACATTTCAAGGCATAGATTCTTTACTGCGCATGGATCTGTTGAACTCCTAGATTAAGATCTTGCATCAGGGTCTCATGTAGTCTCATGGCAATCTCTAAGGCCTCTGCCTAAGTTGTTATCTTCTACTGCGACAATGCACTTCTTAAATGTGGTAGTATCGAAGCCACAAACCACTGGTGAGGATGTCCATCTGTCAAATTCATGTTGGCTTTGTGGATCGTACATTTCAGCCTCTGATCTAACTCCCACGGGATCACTCCTGGCAGCATCGTGATCTCTTTGAATCCGACAATCAACTGTGCTTCAGATTTAGGTCTACTAAATTCCCTATTTAGTGTTGCTTTGATGTCTACTACTCTCACGTTCATGTTATCATTGGAGTACTTAATATACCAGGTTAGTGCGCAATCCTACAGGGCACTAACTAGTGTTGATTTCTTTATATGGTCATCTGTAACACCTTGAGGTTCCCATACAGCCTTGACTACGAACAAGAATTGGTCTGGATCCACATTTCCCAAGCATTTGAGCAAAGGAAACTTGATTGTGTTTGCCATACTGAATCGAGGTGGCGGTGGAGGTGGTATGGGTGAAGTTGGAGGTGATGGAGGTGAAGCCAGTGGTGGTGTGAGCAAAGGTGGTATTCGTGGAATTCCTTGTCTTATCAGATGAATATCACTTCGCGGAGAGACCTTCGTGATCCCTTCCTCGTCCCCTCACAGAGGTGAAATAAAGGGGTTGTTCTCTAGACCCTTATTTCCATCGTTTCTATAAATTCTTCTTCTTCACGTAAACCCGAACATCAAAGTAATTGCATAACCTGCTTTTCGCACAACAACATCTTAATCCAAGTATTCAAAGATTTTGTGTACTTACCTCGTGGTCCTTTGAAAAAGCGTTTCTTTGCCTCGCTATAGCTAACTAAGGTGTCGACCGCAAACTCAATAATAGATCCTCCTATAATGTGATCGAGCCAATGATCAATGGTGTGCGTGATCTTATCCTCTGATGCTTCCAATATTCGCACTAGTTCTGGGGTCCACACAATAGGACCGTCAAGTTTCCACCTTCCTTCGCTATCTGCTAGCTTCATGAACCACTGGTATAGCTCAGTAGGGAAGGATGCGAAAAGGATTTTGTGGATCTCTGTGTATAGGTAACTGTGTAACCACTGTTCCTGTGACAATCACGGGTTTCTGTTTTCCTGTGCTGCGAACTCATGAATTCTTCTGTCCAAGGAGCCTTCGATTTCTTTCTCAGTTGGGTTCAAATGATACGACATAACACATCTCTATGCATATTTTTGTCCCAACAACAGAACCATTTGTTGGCTTGAGGGGCCTGACCTAGGTTCAATGTTAGTTAGCCAAACAAATCCCTACACTACTGGCCCTTTCACCATCAGCCCGCGGAGCGCAGACTGAAGTCTCACTGGAAGGAGTATGGGGGGATGTTGGAACCAATTTTCCGCACCATTGAGATGCTTGTGATGTCAGTTTATTCCAACTATACCCGTCTTCGAGCAGGTTTCTTCTCTCTGCTCTTTCCTTCAGTACCTTCGCGAAGTGTTACCATCGGCTTTCGCGCAGCCATAACCAGGGGCTGAAGTCCTTTCGCACTGCTATGGCAGCAAGCTACAATATCTCCTAAACTACACTAAGTATCTTACTTATCTTATTAAGATATCTTAATTAGCTTCGCGAAAATAGATTTTCTTACTGGTGTTCACTTAACCAATACAGTGATACACATTCGTGCATCATATAAGCCTTAGAAGTGAAATTCATACCCAATATAATAGATGCATAAACATGAAATAAAGACATAGAAATGATATAATACTTCTCTTTATTAATACTCCCAGATGATTACGGACTCAACTCGCCCTGCGCACTCAGCTGCAGGGGCCCATGCACTCAGCTGTAGAGCCTCTACCTACGCTACGACCCAAAACTTAGACTTACACTTCAGATCTATCTCTCTAACATCTTCGTCATTGATTTTCCATATTGTATATGCCTATGTACTTAGATTTTTGCTCTATTTATACAATCTCGTGGTCTACAGACTATGAGTAGATCTTCTACAATCGACATTACATTATCAAAATAAGGGCGGACAACCCTATGACTCTTTAACGACTACATGCTCCGTGCCCACAAAATGCGGAGTCTTTACATTGGAATTACAAAATTGGACCAAAATTTGGGCTCTAAGCCCAAAACTGCCCTTGGGTGATCCCGCACCCAACAATCTCCAAACCTACTACTGGAACCTCTTTGAGACCTGGAAGATTCCCCATAGTCACCAAAACAGTGGGATCTAGAACGACCATAGCCACTTGCTGACCCACCACCATAGCTACTTCCTGATCCACTACTATAACTGCCTCCTGATCTAACATAAATTGAGCCCCCGTACTCTCCTCCTGATCCAACATATCTTGAACCACTAGATCAGCCCCTCCTAAACCACCATAGCTTCCAAAATGACTCCCTCCTGAACTTTCAGAACTTCCAAAACAACTCCCCCCTGAACTGCAAAACTTCCAAAACGGCTCCCCCCTGAACTAATGTGTATATGTCAAATCACAAGAGAATCACAAATCTAATCAAAGAAATTGAAATGAATTCGCTTAAAGATAGAATAATGCAGATACTCCTTGTGTTCTAAAGGGAAATACTAAATTAGTTTTGTTTAGATGTTGGTAGATCACTTCTCTCAACAATAATATACTTGCAAATTTTTTTCCCCTTGACTTTGTTTGCTGGACATAAAATATATAATATTAGTATTACTTCACACCACAAATTAACTGACCAGTATGAAAATCCCACAAGATGATAAGTCAAGATACATTTGCTGAGAGTGCAATGGCTCATCACTTTGAATACGATGACTGAAATTGTGCTTGAAGAAAAATTTTGCCAAACATTACTTGATATTAAATAGTGAACTGTTATTGGCAAAGAAGAAGAGTGGTTGTACTCTTGGTCGTAGATATCTTACATTTTTCACAGTCTACTAGAAAACACACCAAATTTCTTACATCTGATCAAATTTTCAATACAGATTGTGAGTTCATTTGAAGGAGATATGACAAGCATGTCATTCATACAAGTTAGGTTTTCTCTATGGTATGTTTCTTTTCTTTCTCCATATTTTTTTTGATGGGGATAAACAATTGTTTATTTTTCATTATTGTTTTCCATTGCATTTGATTTGTGTTACATGAAGAGACAAATATATCTTCCACCTAGGTTACATGAATATTAAAAATTGCTATCTACCTTAGCCTTTGATCTATCAATAATTAAGAAAACACCATATTCAAACTAATTTTTTTCTCATATTTGTAAAACATAGCTTCCACCCTAGGTTGTAAGTATCCATGTGATAACCATGTGTAGGAGGCTCTGTGCTAGTAAATTTATGTAAAACCATTTCGTTCTAATCAATTATTATAGTGAGAATGCTTGGCACATTTTTAAGGTTAAAGTCTTGGCATAATTCTGAGGGTAAGTCCTGACAGTTGTTGCAAACAAATACAAATATTTGTACTTACAAATCTGAGGCAACTTCTGTGAGTTGGCAATGTCTAAGATTTCAAGTATCCCTTGGTATGAGTGAATTATGTATGCACAATTTAAGCTTATCCAAGACAAACAATCCAACACTAATCTGGATCCTTTCTTGAGGCTACTTTGGAAGATTTTTTCTATTAAACTTCATCATACTTACAGATTGTGGTCTAGGTGTTAACAGTGAGCACTAAAGTTATTTTAGTAGGAAACCTTGTATAGAAATTGCAATGAGATTTTTCTTAAAGGTGACTTAATTGTATCACATTGATTTTGACATGACAACATCAATAAAATGATATAAGTAGTTGCAGCTAGTATACCTATGTTTGGTGCATTAATCACTGTATGACATTGAAGGAATCTAGTGGTATTTGTGATCAACACTATTGCTTGATTGACAACAATATGAACCTTGTGTTGTACAACAATTCTATTAACTGTGAGGGATTTAAGGAGGAGTAATTTTGTTTTTGCTGAGCCTAGCAAGGATTGTCAAATAGATTGTTTATTGGTCCTTGTGGTATACATTCTTTGGATCTTGTTTTCTGCCTCAATTGTACCATTTTTTAAGATCATTTAAAATATTAGATTCATAGGATAGGGTACCATTAATCATGTGATCCAATGATATTGGATGTTTTCTGAATGAATTCTTCAAAACTTATTGCCATTTGATCTTCCAAAATGTGGAGATAGTTTTGTTGGTTGGAATAATGTTATGAGTTATAATAACAGAGTTTCTATTCTGCTTCCACCTTGCATTATTTTTTGTGGATATGAGTAAGCAATATGTTCTTCGAGTAAAGAATAAATTCTTGTGTGTAGAGTCATTGAGTTTACTATGGTAATGACCGTAACATTTTGCAGTTTTTTGTTTGTTGGCCTGTGGTTTAGTGGTTGAGTGGTTGATACATGACATCACCATGTTAATGACCCAAAGTCAAAATTAGAGATCATAGTAAGTTGGTTGAATTTTATGAGATTTCTATGCAATATTAATTCAATAATTAATAAAAAATAGAGCGAGGCATCCTAAATCAACTTTTGTTTATAAATCTTTAGAATTTTATTTTTGCTACATCTTTGCATCTTATTTAGATTTGTCCATTCCCATGTCATGACTACATCTCTGCATATTATTTAGATTTTCTCATTCCCATGTCGTGATTGTTCCTCAATTTATGCCTTAAGGCATTTCCTTTGTAACATGTGGTGCAAATGCTAGTTTAAATATTTTTTACTTCAATTATAAGTAATTATGTTTTGACAAGGTGTACATAGTCATATTATATTTGACTATTCATTATATTTCTTCTAACTAAACTATGATAAAATACTTGTTATTTTTCAAAATCAATAAAAATATTTTAGAAAAATTGAGACATGGTATAACATTTAGATGTGATATTATTAAAAAATGGTAAAAATGATTAGTCTCGAGCTTTAATTGTTAATTAAAGTGTCTATTGGGTAGGTAAATGTTGAAATTGTTTAGAAAAATAGTGACAATGTTTAAGGTTAATCTTAATTAGAGGTAGAGGGGTTAAAAACATAAAACCATATGATGACATCTCCATTTCCATATGGATTGCAACTCTCAATATGAAATTTTGTTGAGAACCTTTACCTCAACAATGAATGTCACTGCCCCAATTCCTCTTCTTCTTCCTTAGGCCACATTTAGTATAGTTTGTGGAATTAAAAGAGTAGATAGTAGTACACTGTGCGGAAGTGATTTCCATTTCAATGTTCCCCTTACTAATACATGTGAATCGTGGCTATCAAGCATATTCGGAAAAAAATCATGGCTTTCATGCATATTCGGAAAAGAATCATGGTTGTCAAGCATATTCGGAAAAGGACAAAGTTGTTTCTTAACCTGCCCCTCAATCGCATTACGGGAGATGAATTGAGGTCTTGATCTAAACCTAAAACCTATTTAAAGAGAGGACACCTATTTATCTTGATGTGTTGATATCAACTATTAAAGTCTTGGCTTTCAAGATCTTTTATGATTTCTTAATGAGGTATTTGATTTTCTAACTTAATAATATCTTT